>JAJOZX010005183.1:2500-5000 GCA_023014485.1 Bathynomus jamesi
ACATATAATGTTCTCAGGGAACCATTCTGAGTTTGTGTATATATATATATATATGGGATTGAACTCAGAATGGTCCCGTGAGGCTTTTTCATGATACACACAGACCGTGCATGGAACAAGGAACTCTTCTGGGAAAATTAAACCCACTATAGTCCGAATAAGTAATGGTAAATGACAAACACTATAATTTTTGTTTTTCATGATGTTAGCCCGACGTGGGCAACGGGTTACTCGCAAAAAGACCCCAAAAATATAGCTTCTCTCACTGCAAATCTGATAGGATCCAGCTTTGGGACAGGATCCAGCTTTGGGACAGGATCTAGGGGTTACAGCTACACCTACCTTACTATATCCAGAACCTCAATATAAGCAAAAGACTCGTTGCATTCGCGTCGGATTGAATACATCAAAGAAAAAGGGGTAACTATTGTATTTTTAGCCAAAAACCAAAACTTAAACCTCAACTGGCAAATTTGAGCGTCCACTTTTGAAGGCACACAACATGTCCGTTTCATGATGGTAACCCCTAGATCCTGTCCCAGATAGCTGGTAAGGGAAGTTGTATTTTTGGGGCTTCTTTGTCAGTGACCCGTTGCCCACGTCGGGCTAACATCATGAAAAAGAAAAACTATAGTGTTTGTCATTTACCATTACTTATTCGGACTATAGTGGATTTAATTTTCCCAAAAGAGTTCCTTGTTCCATGCACGGTGTGTGTGTGTATATATATATATATATATATATATATATATATATATATATATATATATATAATAGGATTTAAGGGTAATAAACTGCATATTGTCGTACGCCAAATTTAATCTAAATTACTCGTCACCCTTCAAATCTACTAAAGAGATTTTACAGGTAAACTTAACGATCTTAAAAAAAGGCGCATGAAATATGAGTTTGAAGCTTATGGACTTAGAATAGGCAATAAAGAACTCGGCTCGTGCACACCGCAAATTCGAGACCGGTAGAGAGATTTTAGGAAAATTCAGGAAAAGAGAATAAGCTTAAAGTGGATCATGCACCTGATACTGTGTTGAATGCGCCCTTTCCCCCCGGTGTCCCGAATGTTGTTGGTTTGTGGTGGTTATTCCGGTGATCCTTCCATTGAACTGTTCGTGGGTGGGTGTTAACGTATTAATGCACAACATTATTAATGACACGGAAGATGGTAGCGTGAACCCATTAATGTTTTCCTTTGTATTATTTTCCCCTCAAACCTCAATTAAGTGACACGGGTTGCCTAACAGTTTAAAAATATACCTTCAACTGTTTTTTATGAAACACAACAAAGTTTTAATATTTAATCTTAGGTTTGTTCACAGACTGACTTAAATTACACTTACGTTATATAATTAACAAAGGGAAGTAGGCCATGATCGGAAATCAAGTAGGTCTAAGGAAACGGGGAAATATGGCCTAGCGCTGTACAAGAATAGGCCTAACGAAACGGGAGTATGACCTATTGCGGGACAAGAATAAGCCTAGGGCAGAAAGGAGACGGCTCTAGGGAAAAATTAACTTGAATTTACTGGCCAAAGTTCATCTTAAAAGTCGGCCCCATTTCCTACGGGCTGTCTGGAAATATTAAAATAAAAATGACAAGGGAAGGTAAATACAATCTTCTGATGGACTGTGTATGACTCTCTCTCTCTCTCTCTCTCTCTCTCTCTCTCTCTCTCTCTCTCTCTCTCTCTCTCTCTCTCTCCTGCTTGAGTGTTACCGATTATCTTCCGGTCTTCTTGTACGTTCTCTTTCCCTCTCCAGCCTCGAGAATTCAGGTTTTCATCTCGCATTGGGAAAATAGATTTTTTGTCTTTTTTTCCGTTTGATCCTGGAACTTACAAACAACTTTAAATACACTATTTTATGGATTTTCCAAATTCCTAACTGTTTTATATTATTTAATTAACTTATGTGACCTATTTAACAATATTAAATTGTTTTTTATATTTATTGCAAGTACTTGAGACCTGTCTGGATGTTTTCGTACAGAAAGTCTCGCATTTTGTCTCGAGTTACCTGAGGCCTACTTGGAATTTATATCATACCTAACTTATGTTTTTCATTTATGTCAAAATTTTACTATATTTTATATTATTAGTAAATCCCCAACTCTGCAAACCCAACAATATGGCATTTAACCCTTGTTCGAACTTTTTTAATATCATTGCAACAAAAGATTTCGATCTATTTTAGTGTTATTAGCTACATACACTGCTATAAGAATAAGTTTGTGTAGTTTTTATCATAATCAAAAACATATTTTACATAAAGTGTTTTAAATCCCATTTTTAGTGTGAAATACTTTTAGGAAAAAGTAGTTACCCTTCAAAAATTTTATTTAGCTAAAAAGTGAACCTGAATGAAGAAAATAATGGTACATAAACCCAATCTAACTTCTCTTCTTCTTTTATAATTTCAGGTGAGTAATGGCGCTACTCTTACAAGAATTAATTAACAGAGAAAGGTATTTTAATGAATGTTGCTA
>JAJOZX010005183.1:10000-67500 GCA_023014485.1 Bathynomus jamesi
TAGTTGAAGACGCAATCTCCACTGCGACAGCACTTTCTGAATCACAGTCGCAGAAATTTCTTGACACGCCTCCACAATGCGTGCTTTAAGGTGGAAAATGTTCTGAAGTTTGACCTCGTACACTTTGGCTTTCAAGTGGCCCCACAAATAAAAATCATAATAAAAAATAATAATAATAAATAATAATAATAACAATAAAAAAATATATTATAAATCCCTATGGGTCCAGACTTACGGGACACCCTGTACAGTAATATAATATAATATATATATATATATAATATATATATATAAATATATATACATTTCAACTGCAAAGAACACGCAGTATAAATAACGTAAAGTGAGGACCATGGTGTAGTGGTTATCATATCACCGGCAATCGGAAGATCCCGGGTTCGATTCCCGGGTGGTTACCTCATTTTTTCATTTGTTCGTTCTCTCTTCTCATCTTGCGCGGAATGTCTCCTATACAAGCGTCGTTCTTTACGATATATATATATATATATATATATATATATATATAATATATATATATATATATATATATCTCAAATTATTCAATATCTAGAGTCTTCTCTGTGTTTGTTCACTACCTCGAATCATCTTCATCATCATTTTCTCCTTCGCGAAAGTTTGTTTTAACCTTGGTTAATCCTTTAGCGCCCAGACAGGAACTTTACCGTTAACACCAGACAATTTCACATGATTTTATTCAGTCTCAGAGAAAACCATGGAGATTGAAGGGGTTATAAGGAAATACTTTCTCGTTGAAAATGGTGCAAGAAATTTTTTTTTTTATAGCGAGTAATATATATATATATATATATATATATATATATATATGCAAATAACTGCAATGACCGCGCAGTATATAAATGAATAGAAACGACATAAGTATTAAGGAACGTTTCTGCACACGAGGAGGAGAGATAACGAAATAATGAAAAATGAGGCGAACCGCCTGGGAATCGAACCCAGGGCCTTCCAATTGCCGGTCGGACGCTCTACCATTATGCTACGGACCTCACCCAATCACAAATCGAAATTCTCCCAAATAGGGCAGAAACCAATGCCCTCAGAGAGCACCCTCGCAAATCGTGCTCTCTGAGGCATTGGTTTCTGCCCTATTTGGGAGAATTTCGATTTGTGATTGGGTGAGGTCCGTAGCATAATGGTAGAGTGCCGACCGGCAATTGGAAGGCCCTGGGTTCGATTCCAGGCGGTTCGCCTCATTTTTCATTATTTCGTTATCTCTCCTCCTCGTGTGCAGAAACGTTCCTTAATACTTATGTCGTTTCTATTCATATATATATATATATATATATATATATATATATATGCTTATAATAATTCTCTCTCTCTCTCTCTCTCTCTCTCTCTCTCTCTCTCTCTCTCTCTCTCTCTCTAATACAAAAACTGGAACGTGATATTTTATTCTTGACCCAGAAATGGTCTTATTGGTGATTGTTTTTATCGAATGTGGATTCTTATAGAATTTTAATCTAATGTGATACTGTTTAATACTCAGAAGAAGAGTTTTAAAACTCGTTTGCAGCTGAATAAGAGTTTAAATGGGTTTAATAGGTAAAAATAAATCCCAAATAACGGGTGAGGGCAAATTGTTGCAGTCTTTTAAAAATATGGTATGTAAACTATACATGATTCGTGCATAGCTTTCCATACCATATCCAGGATTATATATATATATATATATATATATATATATATATATATATATATATATATGTTCACTATATAAACATGTATGTAAGATGAAATAAAAGTTGCTGTTAAAATTATGAAACTATCTTAATTATACTGGTCAAAAAAAGAAACGCAATTTTTGAGATTTATTAATAAACATGAGCACTCAGTATATAGTAAATGATTCTTTAACATAACAAACAGTCAATAACGCGTATGGCCACCCCTAGCCACAATGCAGGCTTGGAGTCTGGCCCTCATCGACCTCAACAGTCTCTGCAGGAAAGCAACAGGGATGGCCCTCCACTCTTCAATAATTGCATTGGTCAGTTCCCTGATGTTCTGCGGCTGATGCTGACGTCTGCGAACTCGCCGTTCAAGTTCATCCCATGCGTGCTCTATCGGTGACATGTCTGGGCTGAAGGCTGGCCATGGTAAGGTCTGCACCTGTTGTCCCTGCAGGTACGCCTGCACTCTCCTGGCTGCATGAGGTCTGGCATTGTCCTGTTGCAGGAGCACCAATTCTGGATGTTGCCTCATGAATGGAAGAACATGTGGGTGAAGAATCTCATCCCTGTAGCGCTGGGCAGTCAGAGCGCCATCAACAACCATCAGCTCAGTTCTTGGAGCAAAGGCAATTCCTGCCCAAACCATGACACTTGGTCCTCCCCATCTGTCATGCTCCACTACTGCAGCATCTGAGTATCGCTCCCCTGGTCGTCTGTATACCCTGACACGGCCATCAGAATTGGACAGTCTGAAGCGAGACTCGTCAGAAAAGAGGACTTGATTCCACATTCTTTGTGTCCAGTCACGGTGCTGATAGGCCCATTGCAGGCGTCGTTGCCTTCTTGCATCAGTGAGAAAAGGACCTCTGTAAGGCCTGCGGGATCGGAGTCCTGCATTACGGAGTCGGTTTCTGACGGTCTGGTCACTAATTCTGTTGTTGTGGATACCAGGTGTCTCTCTGGCTGTCTGACGAGCATTCCGCTGCCGATGACGCAGGTGCTGCAGTACAATGTGGCGATCCTGGCGTTGGGTCGTCACACGAGGTCGCCCACGTCTTGGCAGGTCCTGAACACTTCCTGTGGCATTGTACCGTCTAACAAGCCTAGAGATTGTGCTGGGATGCACATGCATTCGTTGTGCAACTTGGACAGCAGACATGCCTGCATCCAACATGCCCAAGGCACGACCTCTGTTGACCTCTGAGAGTCGTAGCATGCCTCAATCGCGGGGAAAAGTTTGGTTTTCTCAACGGGCAGTGTGTATTCTGTGAAGTCAAAGAAAAAATGCATGCCTTCATAAAGAATACATTCAATTTAATCTCTGTTTATTGTTTGTAACAAAATGGCGTCTTAGCCGGGATTAGTCAGGTTTAAAAACATGCACTAAGTGGCTTTAAAAGATTTGAACAAACATTTAACCATAATCTTGAAACTGTGATAATACCACTAACAACTTAAATTTTACACCATATGCAAGCTAATTGCGTTTCTTTTTTTGACCAGTATATAAACAAAAAAGTGACATTAAAAGAAAGTGAGACAAGGAAAGAAAAAGCGAGTGTCAGAAGCAACAAAGGAAAGTAAAAATGAGAGAGAGAGAGAGAGAGAGAGAGAGAGAGAGAGAGAGAGAGAGAGAGAGAGAGAGAGATTCGTCTCCGAACTAAATTCAAACTATTGACATTTAACATTTTTAGCCCCCATTAACTGGTGTCACAGGTAGGAAGTTATTTTTTTGGGCGCGTGCGCGCAATGATGCATACATTATGGTGTGCGCAGCCGTGTCTCAGATGCAATAAAAAACTCATTTTCTACAATTCGCATTACTGTTTAGTGTTTCTGTATAATTATACATTGCGTGAACTTTGGTCATTAAGAATCGTAACAGCAATGCGAGATGATACTAAAATATAATGACGTAAGACATAAAACGTTCATTTGTCGTAATCTATATTATATATGTCTTTTGTTCGCCTTGCAACCTGTCTATTTGATCTAATATATACAGGGCGTCCCAAAAAAATGTATACACACTTTAACAGCTGATAGCTCAATTGATGTTTCTTTCTTTCCAAGTTAAACCCATTAGAATTAATAATGGCAGTCAGACTAAGCTTTGAACAAAGGAAATTCATTCTAAAATGCTACTGGAAGTGTGAAAACGCAGTTGAAGTGCAAAGACAGTTTAGGAGGGAGTTTCAAACAGATCCACCAACGCGACTTACCATCACTCGAATTAGAGATAAGTTTGAAGCCGATGGAACTGTTCAGAATGTCCACAAGAAGCGTTCCGGAAGACCACGGACATCGACAAGCCCCACAAAGCAAGAAAGAGTACTGGAAACGTATCACCAAAGTCCAAGAAAATCTGTGCGGCAAGCGAGTCGTGAGGTATGGAATTTCAGAATCGTCTGTCCAACGCATTTTGAAGCGCTGTCAATGGAAAAGTTACATTCCAAGATTAGTCCATGCTATTAATGAAGATGATGATGATCCGGACCGAAGAGTGGAGTATTGCGAGTGGTACTTGGCACGATGTGGATGTGGATTGTACGAAGGGGTTTCGTAGAATACCCTCCGCGTTCACCAGACCTCACACCACTAGACTTTTTTTATGGGGATACTTAAAAGACAAAGTCTACGCTATAAAACCTGCAACAGTCGCTGAATTGAGAGCAGCCATTGAACGAGAATGCACACAAATACCAAACGAAATGTTTCGTGATGTTTGCGATTCCATTGCTTCGCGTTATCAGCAGTGCCTGGACCAGAACGGACGTCAGTTTGAAAACAGGCGTTGACAAAACAATTAAATAATGTCTGTAGATTCTATTACATTTTGAAAATGAAATGTATTTTAATAAACACTGCCTTTATAATTATTTAAAGTGTGTATACATTTTTTTGGGACGCCCTGTATATATATATATATATATATATATATATATATGTGTGTGTGTGTGTGTGTGTGTGTTCAAACACGGGCACTCTGTTTTGTTTAATTAATACATTGAAAGTATGTCATGTAAATTTTTGCGACACATCAATATTTTCGCGAAACTTTAGGGATTTTTTTGGTATAGTTTAGGCTTTGGGTATTATCGAATTTACAGCGCAAGATGGGGTATTTTGGAGCTCAATGTCTGTTTATTTCCTTGCAAAGAGTGTTGTGCAGCGAAACATGATTTTAAAACAATTTGGAGAAAGGGAAGCTCCTAGGCAGATTCGGTAAAGTAATGAAGAAATTCGAAGATACTCGAGATGTGAAAGACAATTTGAAAAGTCCTGTTCGTCGTAAGAAAACAGTAGAATAAGCCATCTTCTACTGTAAATTCGATTATAGTCTAGCCTAAATTACATGAAAATGCTCCATAGTCACACACACACACACACACACACACATATATATATATATATATATATATATATATATATATATATATATATATATATATATATATATGAAAATTATTTCACGAAAGTAACACGTGAAAAATATTTATGATGAATAAAACCACGAAGGAAAGGAAGCGCTTGAGCACCATTTTGTGTTTCCTTTCCTTCGTGGTTTTATTCATCATATATATATATATATATATATATATAATATATATGAAAATTATTTCACGAAAGTAACACGTGAAAAATATTTATGATGAATAAAACCACGAAGGAAAGGAAACACAAAATGGTGCTCAAGCGCTTTCGTCTAATGACATCCTCAGTGTTCCTGAGGATGTCATTAGACGAAAGCGCTTGAGCACCATTTTGTGTTTCCTTTCCTTCGTGGTTTTATTCATCATATATATATATATATATATATATATATATATATATATATATATATATATATGCACTTTGTATGTATAAGCAAACAAAACAAATGCATTCCTATATGATGCCAGGGCGGAAAAACGCCTAAAGTGCATCATGCTCCTGATATAAACATGCATCCGGACTGCGTAACAATCAAAGTATCTACAAATTAAATTAAGTAAACGTGTATAAAAAAGAATATTAAATAAAACTGTTGCCATGAGTGATGGTCTCATCAGTGCCTGGACCCTGGTAACGTGACCATATTTATACTTCGCAGTGATGTTGCGAAATGCTCGCCTTCGGCATGGTGTATGAGCAAACCAATATTTCTTAAAATGTCAATACCAAAAATTTCTGAACTTGTATAATGTCAAATGTAACAAAATCTCGACCTCATGCATGTCAGTGAAACTCGTGTTAAGTTAATTTAAATTAGATTAGGAATGGTTGGGTTACATTACAGTGTGTTCGGTTAGGGTACGCTAGGTTAGGTTAGGTTAGGTTAAATTACAGCGTTCCAGGTTAGGTTGGATTATTCACTTTCATTGAAAATCTGAAATCTATGTATAGGTTAGTCACTCTTATTTAAAATATTAAGCGACTTTCCATTTTCATCAGAAATCCATGTACTTGCATAAGGTCGAACGTCGTTATTATTTAAAATATTAAGCAAACTTTCCATTTTCATCAGAAATCCATATTTGTCGAACGTCGACATTATAAAATTCTATTTCCTTCATTTAATCCCACAGCGAGCACTTAACACCGGAAACATGGAAAAGCATCAACTCTACCTTTTCCTCTTCATTCAAAACCATCACTACAGTATAGTATCTTATACCTTTAAAACTGAAATAAAATGAAAAAGAAATGTTGCTTCCAGTGTAAATAATAAATAATAATAATTTACATGTTATGAGACTTTTGGGACATTCTATCCCTTATATATATATATATATTAGCATCGTTGACTACGAATCCACAGGCCCCGGGTTCAATTTCCGGCGATGGCAGGCGGCGCTCAGCTTACCCAGTTGTTTATCCTTCCATACAAACAAAAGTGTTGGTAGATAAATGGTTACATTGAGTAGCTAATGATTGGGAGGGCGTGAGATCGAGTCCGAACAAGGGTTTTGTAATATCTGACCATCCGTGGTGGGTCGTGATTCGGATTCCACATTAAGCTGTAAATCTAAGGTAGGGCACAACAAACTTGACCTTTGTCAGAATAAACAAGTCTGGCGGAAGCAAAAACAAGCCTACCAAGCTATATATATATATATATATATATATATATATATATATATATATATATGCAATAAAATCACAGAACAACACGTGATCTTTTTAATAAGCAAAGAACCACAGGGAAAGGAAAAGGAGACACGAAATCCGAGCGCTTTCTGTAGTGAACCGCTGCTACCAGATGTAGTGAACGCCTTTATTTATTTACTTTCTCTTCATTATTTACTTCTCTATCGGCTCTTTATTTCATTTATCGCTTGCTTTCTCTACACTCTCTTTACTCATTTCAACGCTACTTTACGTTTATATTCATGGTAGCAACGCCGAGCCAAGACTATGAAAGTCCGTTACAACACGAAGTGGGAAGGGGGGTTTATTAATACTCTATTTTAACACTTGTGAACGTTTTATTGATTCCGAAAATGGTTTAATTAATTTAGGGGGATGCGAGTACGGAATTTCTATTATAATAATTTACGTCGGAGAGGAACACAAACCATTAATTACACTTTACGTTACATTTCGCCAACCTTACGCTTAACGCGCCTGTTTCAAGACTGAAGACTCCCTTGGGGTAGCCCACTCTCTGTCGGCCTCTGTCCAGGATTGCCAACTCTAACCATTTTAAACAATTTCAAACAATTTCACAATTTTTAGTAATTGATTTACATTAAACATTTTAATAATTAATTAAACAGAAATTAATATTCTTAACTATGCATTACTACACTCGCATCACCCCCTTGAAAATAAGTTTTTCCATTAGTAAAACTTATTAATATCGTTTAACAATGTTAATAAATTTATTCAACAAATTTATATATTTTGCAATTTTTTTTTTTTTTTTTTTTTTTTTTTTTAACAATTCAGAGTTGATATAGACAAGAAATAATTAGAATGACAAATTCCACACATATTTTTGTATCATATTATAAAAACCGAAAACTTTATAATTTTCACATTTGCATAAAATAACATTTCACACTAATAATTAAATTACAACCTGTAACTAATCTATACATGCCAAAAAAAAATAACGGAAAATTTTCTTACAGTGGCCACACAAATCTCAAGTTCACAATCTATTCCCGCGATTCCTCATCAACGATCGCTTTACATTTGAAACAGTTATTTGTATAGTTATACAGTTACTATCAGGGCACATAGAAAAAATAAGAAAAAGTTTACATAAAATACTGACCAAGAGCGCACATACTATTCACGAAAAACACAACAATTATGGGCAATAATCGCACCCTTTCACTTATAATTTCATTACATAATAATCAGTACATTAATTTGCTGGACGTTGTTTAGATGACACTCCGCACGCTGACAACGGACTTCAATTTTCAATCGCAGCTCTCCTGCTCACTTCGCTAGAATGCAAGGGATTGCATCAATCAACATGCAACAGGGCAGCACGCTATAATGGTTCCGCTCTCTCTCCAATGGCGAAAAAAAAAACAAGAGACGTCCAATTCTAAAAGGATCAGGGGGGGAGATATCTGAAAGCGGGACCACGCGCTGGAATTGGACGGAATTTGCAATTCTAGAAGTCGATGAAGAAACTCGCCTTGTCTCATCTCCACTTTTGTCGGTGAACGCTGCTCTTCCTACGTCCAGCTGAAAGACTCTTCTACTGGCAACAATCAACCGATCACTCCGCCGTAGGCCGTTTCCCAACGAACCTACTGTATGTCTGTATGGACAGTACAGTCATAGACACACGTTCAAGCTCTCGTGGCTTGTCTACCGCGTGCTACGACACATATTTAGCGAAGCATTCGAGCAGCGTGACCAGCTACTGCCCGAAAAATACCAGTAGACCATCTTCGATCGAAACTTTCGTGTGCCAAGACCCTGCACACGTAAATTTCTCTTCTCTTCCGAAACTGTCCTGCGCCAACTCTGCGCATTCGGTTCCTCTCTTCTAACTCTTCTCTTCCGAAACCATCCTGCGCCAAGTCCCTGCGCAGTCTGGGTTTCTCTCTCTCTCTCTCTCATTGGTGATCGATCACCTATCCGGTCGACTAAACTCACTGATGGAACTCGGATTCAACTTGGTTGCCTCCAAACCGAGCCTTTGAAATTTTGAAAAAAATTTCGAAACGTGTTTCTGTACTGCTTATCATTTCATATTTAATTTATCGAATTTTCTCGACAGTTCACTTCGAAATACTACACATTTGCTCTGGCCAAATTCACGGAAAAAAAAAATTACACATCTCAAAATTTCGCAAAAATTTAATCAAATCTAGCTACCAATAAGGTCACTTATGGCAGTTACAGCGGAGAAGATAAAAAAAGTCATAAAACGCACGAAACAAAATTGTACAGTATAAATATAAAAGCGCCCATACATAGTAACTGTTAGTATAATTTAAGAAATATTATTGTTCAAACTATCGTCAGAAATCATCAATACTTAAATACAAAAGACAAAATGAACCCCAGAAACTTCATGTCATCCATTCTCTGACAATCATGAACCCTCTTGCTTTGAGGAGGAGCACACAAAGACGCCACAAAAACGTTACTGGCTATCTAGAAGGCTCCATTTCCGAGTGTACACTTGAGCCAATGTTTCAAATGCATTAGTTAACCCGACTGAAGGTTTAAACAATAATAATTTTCCAAAACAGTTATTAAAAAGTAAAAAAATTTAAATATTACTACCAAAAATTATTTTAATACAGTAATTCCAACTTGAAACGTCAAATTTCATATGAATTGAACTCGCAATTCGCAAATTACATCTGAGAGACAACTCTCTCCTTCAACAGAAACCCCAGTATGGTTTGCAAATCACAAAAATCCCAGTAATTTATCGTTTCCAAGTGAAACTAAAATTTGCATAGTTATACTAAATAAGAATAGATAATATGCACTCAAAAATACACGTAACCTACTGTAAACAAACAAAACATTGCCTAATTGAGAGCGGTCGCTTTGTTTGTAAGCGAACCTCTATATCCCTAACCGAATGAACTTGCATTATATCCTAACATAATTTCGTAATATTTTCCATGCAAACGCTCGAACTAAAAAAAAAGGACATTTTTCATTTCTAATACCCAAATTAAAATATCAAATCAAAACATCCTTTTTAGAATACAATCTAAATTCAATAAAAATTTTACCATTGTCATTGAACTGGAAAAAAAATAAAAATCGGCCTACCTATAAAATAAAATTGATTATTGAATGAATTTATAAAACGTAAAGAAAATATATGAAAAGAATTTTCTACACAAATTTCTGTAATTCAAAAAAAATTATAATATCGAGATTTAGTAAAATATGTATACCTTAACTCACATAGGTCCCAAAATAAAAATAAAATTTACTGCGCACTTTTAGACCTATAATTAATAAATTCAATGTTACGCGTGAAAGCACAATTTAGAATTTAATGCATAACATTTGTGCTTATTAAAGAAAAATCCTATGATTATTTATGTTAAACCAATTAAAATTTTGTTAAATAACTAAAATTTACTACTCAATAGACAGATACCGTAGTAACGGTTAATCTCCGAACAATATTTAACGATAGGCCTACAAGAAATCTTCAGTACAATACAATAGCCATTTTACAAATATGTCGGAATTGTCGTGAAATGAACGAAAGGAAGAGAGGAAAAAAAATAGATAATCAGCCTACCTACCAAACTTTATGAGTATATAAATATATATAATTATATATATAACTAATATATACGTATAAGTTAATAAGTAAGTATATAATTAATGAGTATATAAAAAATAAAAAAAAAAAGAAAATTTCACAACACAATTTCTCTATTTCAGTTAAACGAATTCTGCTTATTTTGAAATTTAACACAATCCTATACGGCCAAATCTGACAAATTTAATATGTTTAAGATTTTTTTCGATTTGTCCCTTAAAATGTAACGTAATCCTATTTTAGCGCGAAGCGAGCGAAGCAAAAAGCCCGTAAATCTATATAAACAATTATTTAAAATAAGCCTATCATTATAATTTATGTACAACCAATCGAAATATAATCAAAAATCTGCTAATGAAACCCAGAAAATTTTTCATGTTCATGAAATGTTTTACAATCGGTACAAATTTTCGCTAAAACATTTTTAAGGACCGCATAAAATGTGTATCACAGTGTATTTAAACTAACAATTTACTTACGTACAAATTTTTTCTATATTAATCGTTATTATTATATTATCACAATTACTACTAATTCCAAAAGTTTTAAACAAAAAGTAAAAAGGTAAGCTGAAACAGGCATAACAGTGGAAGAGACGAAAAAAAAGAAAAATTGAGTCCTCAGGCAGCACGATAAATTTTCAAAACTATGTCCTCTCCGACCTAATGAACGAAATTTAACGTAATAATGACTCGCAATATTGAGTCGGACAAGTTTTTCTACCGACTCTGTAACGACTAAAATAAGTTTTGAGTCTAGACTCGATCTCAAACAACAAATTTTGACGCGCGAGAATTTTGAAGCGACGTGACTCAGAATAATTTGGAAAACAATGGACGCCATTTTGAAATTACATTTATAATGAATTTTAAGGAATGAAAATCGAAATTTGCCTGCAAACGGGGTAAACTTTGCATTTAGATATTTTAATAATCGAAATAAAATATTCATTAACGCTATTGGCTAATATACCGGGTTTGAAGAATTTTAATCGAAATACTAGTCACGTGGGTAAGCCTCACAAAATATGATGTAAGACCGCCGCTAGCCACCAGATGTAGTGAACCGCTGCTACCAGATGTAGTGAACCGCTGCTACCAGATGTAGTGAACCGCTGCTACCAGATGTAGTGAACACCTTTATTTATTTACTTTCTCTTCATTATTTACTTCTCTATCGGCTCTTTATTTCATTAATCGCTTGCTTTCTCTACACTCTCTCTACTCATTTCAACGCTACTTTACGTTTATATTCATGGTAGCAACGCCGAGCCAAGACTATGAAAGTCCGTTACAACACGAAGGGGGAAGGGGGATTGATTCCGAAAATGGTTTAATTAATTTAGGGGGATGCGAGTACGGAATTTCTATTATAATAATTTACGTCGGAGAGGAACACAAACCATTAATTACACTTTACGTTACATTTCGCCAACCTTACGCTTAACGCGCCTGCCTCAAGACTGAAGACTCCCTTGGGGTAGCCCACTCTCTGTCGGCCTCTGTCCAGGATTGCCAACTCTAACCATTTAAAACAATTTCAAACAATTTCACAATTTTTAGTAATTGATTTACATTAAACATTTTAATAATTAATTAAACAGAAATTAATATTCTTAACTAAGCATTACTACATTTCGTGATATATTCACATCTTCAGGGACAAGAAAGAAATGTGAATATATCACGAAAGCGCTCGGATTTCGTGTTTCCTTTTCCTTTCCCTGTGGTTCTTTGCTTATATATATATATATATATATATATATATATATATGAAAATTATTTCACCAAAGTAACACGTGAAAAATGTTTATGATGAATAAAACCACGAAGGAAAGGAAACACAGAATGGTGCTCAAGCGCTTTCGTCTAATGACATCCTCAGGAACACTGAAGTACATAAAGAGTTACAGCCTATATATAGGTTACAGAAAAAAAAAAAAATATATATATATATATATATATACAATAAACGGAGAGGTAAAAATAAAAATTAAACATTAAAGGATTGTGGGAGGAGCATAAAATTTGTAAAGAAAAACTACCAATTTTTAGCACAAGATCAAATGAATTGTTTCCAACCAATGTTATAGATAAAAAAAAAAAAATACAAATTTATACTGGAAATCTGCCCGGGTTTTAGCACTCTGCCCTTCTTGTTTAAGTTCGATGTATATAAAAATAAATTAAAAAATAAAAGTTATTAGAGTAGCATACAAGTTTACCAAAGATTTAGCGTTCTACCCTTCTTATCTAAATCTGTTCTGAAGGAATTCAAAACAACAGGATCGAGTTGAAAAAGACCTTTGCTTATGTTGAAGTTATTTGTAAGTTGGATAATGGCAGACTCAAGAATATTTCTATTAACAATGTTTGCTAGAGTGAAATAAAACTGAAGCATTATTCCAATCAATACAGTACTTTGTAAAAAAATATTTTAGTACTTCCATTTTTCCCGGGCTTTTTAGGCATTGCTAATGTACTTAAACTTTTGGATATTAATGTAGTATTTTCATATAACAATATTGTGAAAAATATCATAGTAAAAAATAGCCCTACCAATAATTCAGGTATTGTCTATAAAATTGGTTGTAAACAATGTGATTCCTTTTACATAGGTCAGACGGGAAAGGATTTGCACACACGTATAAAACAGCATCAATATTCCGTTAGAACAGGACAGTCGTCCAGTGCCCTTTTTGTCCATTTGTCAGTTATCCCACTGTATTGATTGGAATAATGCTTGTTTTATTTCACTCTAGCAACATTGTTAATAGAAATATTCTTGAGTCTGCCATTATCCAACTTACAAATAACTTCAACATAAGCAAAGGTCTTTTTCAACTCGATCCCGTTGTTTTGAATTCCTTCAGAACAGATTTAGATAAGAAGGGTAGAACGCTAAATCTTTGGTAAACTTGTATGCTACTCTAATAACTTTTATTTTCAATTTATTTTTATTTGATCTTGTGCTAAAAATCGGTAGTTTTCCTTACAAATTTGTATGCTCCTCCCACAATCCTTTAATGTTTAATTTTTATTTTTACATCTCCGTTTATTGTATTTATATATATATATATATATATATATCAAAGCTATTGACTTCTCCTTAGGGAAACGGAGCTTACAGATGAACAGAAGGACCAACACAACGACAAACATTTTCATTTATTTTTTGTACTTCAGAACTGGAGGTGCGCCTTTCTCAACATTTGGGCTTGTCAGTCCGTACCAACCGTCCCCTCAGTAGCCCTCCACAATCCGCAATTAGAAACCATAGTAATGAAAACAACCATCCCCTTCACAAAACTCGGTTTGAAATTTTAACTAGATCCAATAACCTCAAATAACTCCGAATTTTAGAATCTTTGTACATCTATAGAAACAAACCCTCCATTAACAATAATAGTTCATCTTACAAATTACAGCTCTTTTAACTAACCAACCGATTCTCATAGACATATACTTTCTAATCCTCTGACCATACAGTTTTCTCTTAGGCTTTGCCAAGTATGGAGGTCGATGTAAACATTGTGTATTTACCTATTGAGGTGATTTAATTTAATTTTAATTTTTGTAGTGATGAAATTTTACTGATTTTAATTTTGTATTGATGCAATTTTCATTTTGTTTTAAGGTTTTAATTTTAATGGTTTTAATATTGTATTGATGTAATTTTCACTTTTTATTTTTGTTTTAAGGTTTTAAGACTTAATTCACTGATGATGATAAAAGATTTGTCGAAACGTCTGAAGTACAAAAAATAAATGAAAATGTTTGCCGTTGTGTTGGTCATGTTCATATACAGGGTGGTGCAAAAGTCTGGACCCATAGGCGGTTTATATGGAAAAAAAGTGTGGCCTGCAGGAAGTTTATTATGAAATGAAATTTAATTAACCATACACCAGTGACTAAATTGTTAAATTTAACGTTCTAGTTCAGAATTTACAATAAGTGTTCGAATTGATGTCCATCTTCTTCCAAACACTTTTCTACTCGGTTGACACAAGACCTTTGCACATTTGTAAGCATAGTAATATTCGTTCTTATGGCTTCAATGTCTGTTGTGATGTTATCCTTTAGCGCTTGTATTGTTCTTGGTTTGTTAACGTAAACCACTGATTATAAAAATCGAAAGATATTTTTTATATAGTAAATTGCCTATGGGTCCAGACTTTTGCACCACCCTGTATATATATATAATTTTTTTTTTTCTGTAACCTATATATAGGCTGTAACTCTTTATGTACTTCAGTGTTCCCGAGGATGTCATTAGACGAAAGCGCCTGAGCACCATTCTGTTTTTCCTTTCCTTCGTGGTTTTATTCATCATATATATATATATATACCACACAGTATATATATATATATATATATATATATATATATATATATCTATATATATATGAAGCATTAATAAATAGTGTTAGTTTAATGCAATATACACATACTTTACGAAGGCATTAAACAAATATTACTTTGGAATAATAGCCCATAAAATAAGTGATATGGGTATGGTATTACAAAATAGGTAAATAAATATGTAACGTCTTTAGAGAGAGAAAATGAGAAGTATGAGAATGGTATTGCAAAATAGGTAAATAAATGTATAACGTCTTTAGAGAGTGAGAGCGTGGTGTTACAGTCTAAGGAGTATCATCATCAGAACTGGAGGTACGGTAGTCATCACAGGCTCCACTATTCATGAATATGCTATCCACGCTAAGCCTTTGCTGACAAAAATTAGTAGAAAAATGAAAAACTCAGGCGATGCAGAAACTTTACAACCAGACACAAATAGAATATAAAGATGGTCAGAAAACAACAGTATGAAATGGACAAGAAATTCAGAGAAACTCGAAAGCAAAAAAAAGAATGAAGATATAATTATTTGGGACACAAAATATGATAGCAGGAAACAAAGCGGAAAAAGAGTAATGGGACAGATACCGAGAACCTTTAAAAGAAATGACAAAAATATAATGATTCCGTTTCTGAAAACACTGATCATAACCAAACTGGAATACTGTTCACTCGTGATATTCCCTTATTAAAAAAGAAAAAATTAATAAGAAAATTTTAAGCTAAAATAAATGGATTCAGAGAATTAAGTTAGTGGGAAATATTGCACATATTAAATCTATACTTGTTAGAAGGCAAGGAAAGGTACACCATAATTTATAATTTATAATTGGAAAGTGCGAGTAATTGAAAATCTTGTTAACATAATCTCAAATTGAACTCTATAACAGTTCAAACAACAACGCAAAACGGGAAAACAGAATGTGTGTAGACTCAGGCAAGGGTGGGCAACCTTGTCGCCAATCGCCACAAGTGGCTAATTGGCCTTGTGAGTGTGGCGAATTTGAGTTTGTCTTGTTTTGGCCCTAACAATAAAATGCAACAAACCCTTTTCTCGACAGTGTACTGGTTGCAATTTAACATTTTCTATTCCATTCTCAGACTGACTCATTGACGCAATGCTACCAGCTGATACTCTCCGCCACTATTTGATTCAGTCAGGGCCCGACCGTGACTGTAGGTGTGGTTGCTTCTGTTTCAAGTGTTATTTTTACATTTTCCTCTGCCCCAGTCGTTAACAAAGTATTTTCTGTATTGTTATAATTAATTTCAACATTTTCATCGTAATGATGGATAAGTGGATTATTTGAAAACGAGGTGAACCAGCAGATGATAATGCCGAGCTAAGTAATGTAGACAAACTCATCGATTTGGAAGTTAGTGTTAAAAGGGGAAAGACGGGCGAATGAAAAAAATGTGACACGAAAATTTCAAAAAAGCTGTGAGCTGGAATTTACAGTGATGCGAGTAAATGAAAAGCCGGTGTGCCTTCTATGCAAAAACGTTTTCAGTGAAAATAAGGCAGACAGGTTGAAGAAACTACATTGAGTTCAAATATTCAGCCAACATTTTTGAGACTTCTCAAACAAAATCATTGTGAAATTTCGCATTAAAACTTTCTCATTTTTTTCATCATTTGTGTATAAAGCAGTTGTGAGTAGTCAAAATGTACATGTTTTGAATAAACCTGTTTAAGCAGTTTTTCATTTTATATTTCGATTTATCAACCTATTTTCTCAACTTATGCACGGTGTGGCGAATTTTACTTTCATTCGCCACACCTGTGGCTAAATTGAAGAAATGATTGCCCACCCCTGGACTGTAGAGAAAGAACATCCTTACTCTGAGGAATGATAACTTTGTCGTTTGGGGGCAAAAGCTATTTAACCATTATCAAAAGGAACAACGAACATTTGTATACCGGTGTCAACGTGGACATTCTCGAAAGAAGACTAGACACCCAGTTTAGGACAATCTCGGATAAGTTGGGTGTGCCTCTGTGAGGTGGAGAGTTCAAGAAAGCAACTCTCCCCGTCACCAAACCAACTCTAGAGACACGAGACTGATTTTCGTGCGATGAAGGATCGCTGCACGCGACTCATACCAGTTCTTCTTACACTGTAACGGAAGAAGATACGCAACATCGATTGAAAAGATACCATTTGAATCCTGTACAGGAAACTGGATTAAACTTTCCTTTGACTTTCGTATAACTGAATGGCAGAGTGGCACTTTATCAGTGTCACCCATGTATAGACGATCTTTAAACTCTTACCCTAAAATAGAGAATTTAGCTTGCCTTTGTCGCCCATAATTTATTATGCAACCAATTCTTTTTCCTTTGCATCGCTCTTTAAATTGCTTCTATACATTTAATCCGTTTTATTATTATTATTATTATTATTATTATTATGTATTATTATTATTATTATTTATTATTAGTAGTAGTAGTAGTAGTAGTAGTATTTTGATTGTTTTATTAGCTTCATGAATATTTGTACATTTTCATGTCTGAGACTTGTTAAAATTATTATAGGATAAAATACTGTAGTCACAACTTTAATAGTAAATTTAATTACCAATAGTTACAAATATGTGGGTAACTTTTCGGCTCAGTTGAGTGGCCATCTTCAGCTCAAACTTCACAAGTTCATATATTAGTACGAAGTAGTAATGCGCATTAGAGTAAGTTTGCGTTTGAAGAGGCGATTTTGTACCTGAAAAAGTAACTGACAAGGGGAAGATATACTTTCGGTCATTGAACAAATGGTGATTTTAAATTAGCCTTTAACAGTCGGAAAGAGTTCAGATGGAGTTAAGAATGTACGATGATTATATATATATATATATATATATATATATATATATATATATATATATATATATACACACAGACATGTAAGAAGTAAATAGACAGCCCAGATTTTGCTGTAACAAATTTATTTGAAAATTAGAGTACCAAAAATTTTAATTTTGAACATTAAGGTTTAGCTATTAATACTTTGTTGACATTCCTTTAGCTGCTTTAAGAGCAGCAACTCGCCTAGGCATAGAATTAATGAGTTGTGAAATTGTAGCTTGAGGTATTTCTAACCATGTTTGGCGTAAAGATTCAACAATTCTGGATCGTGTTGATTTTTTTGGGCTTTTTACTTAAAGTCTGTGTCTAGTATTGCCACACGTGTTCTATGGGGTTCATGTCAGGGGATGACTCGCCAAGGAAGTCGTTTGATACCATTTCGCTCCTCCCATTCTTTCGTCTTTTTTGCAGTGTGGCATGGGGCTCCATCTTCATGAACAGGCAGCTGTCTTTTTCAATTTGACCACTTGAGAATATTGGCATAAGGTCCTTCTTCAGGATAGAAATGTAGGAAACGAATATTAGTCATAATAATGGCAAAAAAATTTGGATGCATACATTTTACCATAAAATTAAGGGTGTCTATTTACTTCTTGCATGACTCTGTATATATGTATGTATGTGTGTATATATATTTGTCCGGGACGCACTTGACCAGGACTCAATTGCCCTAGAACCATTGCATACATAATCAAATTTTAAAATCTGTAATTATTACGTTAATAATTAATCATCATAGTTGGTTTAATGCTTATCTGCAGTGTTTGCTTCATAATAATAAGAACTTCGGCGATTTTTCGGGTTCGTCGTTAACTTGAAAAGAATATTGTTTTGAAGTTGTGTTCATAAGATATTTTGGGTTGTAATTTTTGTGGAAGTGCTGTTGTGGATTTTTCTCGGTTTGTAGCCACGTTCCGAAGATTTCTTTTTCAGTATTTGCAATTTACCATTACTTATTCGAACTATAGTGGATTTAATTATCCAAGAAAAGTTCCTTATTCCGCGCACTGTCTGTGTGTAACATAAAGTCTCTCGGGGGACAATTCTGAGTTGTAGCATATATATAATTGTACATTCCTAATTCCAAATTCCATCTCAACTCGTTCTCACTGTTAACTGATAATTTAAAACCCCTTTTCAAACGCCGGAAGTGCCTTCCTTTTTTCAATTACTGTCACAGGTACAAAATCGCCTGTCTAATTCTATAAGGATCTCGTATTTAAAAGAAGTAAAAAAAGAAGCGTACCTGAAGACTTAAGAGTGAAGATAAGTGAGAAGTATTTGGAGAACAGAAAGTTTTTTTGGAAGAATAACTGGTAACATGAAAGATAAAAATGGCAACGTGTTAGTGCAAGATGAGCAAATACGCGCGTGAGAGATTAAAAAGTATTTCAGTTAGCTAGTAGACGAGGTAAATTAACAGAGAACAAATGTAAATGCAGTTGGTTTGGATGATGCGAGTGTTTGTGTGATGAAGTGTATACCAGGTAGGGAAAGACATCAAATTAGCGGGAATTCAAAGAGCGATACGCAAGCTGAAGAAAGGAAAGTCAGCAGGAAATGATAGGATATATAGTGAAAGATTAAATATGGAGATAAAACGGTGTTTAAATGGTAGAAGATACGTCAGAAAGCGTGAGAAATGGGTGTATTATTTTAGGTGATTGAATGAAAGCTCTAATTGTAGGTCTATCACTTTATATAGAAGAGATGAAAATGAAAGTAAAAGTTATACGGAGTATAAATTTTTTAATTACAATTGAAACAGTAGGGTATACGCACGAGTTTTCATATAAATAAGTAAAAAAAATTTAAATATGCATTTATTATTCCATTTTTAACACTATAAAAACTATATATACACACAAATATACTATATATATTTCCTGTTATATATATATATATATAGGACCCTATATATATATATATATATATATATATAAAATCGAAGGATCTGTATTCCTTTTTGTGAATTAAAATATCTTTGAAAGTTTTTTAAATCTGCTCTGTCTACGCATGCGCGCTAGTCTTGTTTAAGTTGTTTAAAGAATATCAATTTAAAATTTTTGGTTTACGGGGACAAGTACGCAGACAAGATTTGATTTAAAGCAAGTTGTTTACCGCCTACTTTTTTTGTTAATCAATCACCTGATATTACGAAGTAGTATCAATTTAATTTTAAAAAGTTTGATAGGCCTGAAAAATAATTCAGAAATAATAAATACATTAGGGTGGCCGAAAAATATAAAAGCCAGAAATGTTTATTTCCACAAGTTTCTCCTTGTTACGTATAAAAACTAATGAAGCATGCAAAACATTAGGTATATCGGAGAATATCTAAAGGTCCCTCACTTTTGCTACATTTTTGGTGCTTGAAACAAAACTGTACGAGTAAAAAATTAACTTTTACTTTTTCATAATCCCTTATTAAGTTATTTGTATAATAGCGATGAAAGACTAGGCCTGAAAAATAACTCAGAAATAATAAATACATTAGGGTGGCCGAAAAATATAAAAGCCAGAAATGTTTATTTCCACAAGTTTCTCCTTGTTACGTATAAAAAACTAATGAAGCATGCAAAACATTAGGTATATCGGAGAATATCTAAAGGTCCCTCACTTTTGCTACATTTTTGGTGCTTGAAACAAAACTGTACGAGTAAAAAATTAACTTTTACTTTTTCATAATCCCTTATTAAGTTATTTGATTTGTATAATAGCGATGAAATGAAAAACAATAATAACAACACTTGTATCACATAGGATAATACAGAGGAACTTCAATTTCGCTCATGAGATATAAAACATCTCAAACAACCTGTTTCTTGACATTCAGTACCGCCTTCGTTGAAACCGGTAAGGTTTTGCAGTGACTGCTGATGAGCCGCAACAAGTATTGTTTCTGAGTCTCGTCTTTCGTCAGTGCGGCGTTGTATGATGTGATAAGAGAAACAGCACGTTCAGCACTATCATTGACGACCTTGAGGAGTTTGACTTTGGCCTTCAATGCCTGATACATTGGGTCTGTTGGCCAGAGGGGTGGTGGCGTTCGACAAGAACGCCTTAGCTTCTTCTTGACCGTTCACGGAGAGAAGGTTGAACAAGTTCAACGAACGGCTTGTGATGTACGCTTCTAAAGGAGTGCGATGGTCGAACTCCTTCCCATCCACCCGCTTGAGAGTTTTAGGGTTCGGAGGAAGTGAGAAGTTGCCGACTATGCCTGCTTTAGTCTTCTCTTTAACGCGATCGTCGAAGAGGGCGAGGGGCGCGAGGTGTTCAGAAAAGTACCATAAGTGGCGGCAGAACGCCTTGACCGCCGCGTCCTTGACGGAACGCGCAGGGTACTCGTAGAGGAGGGCGATTAGGTTAATGTCATTGAAGGGTGCTTTTTCTGGGACTGGGGCCTCATGCCAGTAGCGGGCGTAGACGAGAGAGACAAAAAGACAAATGTTTGTTATGCCAGCTCTGTCATGCGCCGTTAGCTTTGTCTGGTCCTTGAAGAGGAAGATCTTCAGCGAGTAGATAGATGGTCTTGGCGATCCACCACGCGTGGTGCATCGCGCCGGGTGCGCGGAAGCACGGTCTAAAAGGAAAAAAAAGAGAGAGAGATATATATATATATATATATATATATATATATATTGTAGAATTGGGTTTTTAGATTATATGTATATATAATTTCGGTAAAAGGGTCACCTGGAAATAATTTCTTAAAAGCATAAAAAATTATTAATTGGTATGATAATATCCTCTTTTTCTTTATATTATATTTTTTATTCTTTTTCGGTGACAGCAATAGAATTTTACAAATAAAATGCGCCCATTACCAATTAATAATTTTTTTAAAGATTTTTAGAAATTTTTAGGTGAATCTTTTTCCAAAACTTTGTGTATTTACGCGTACACGATCTGAAAATAGGTACTATGTAGAAGCGAAACGTTATCCATGTATATAGTTATGGCAAATAAATTTACTATTAAAGCTGTGATTATTTTATTCTAAAATAATTTTTGAAAGTCTCGCAAATGAAAAAATTGTCAAGATTCATGAAACTATAAAAACAAACAAAATTTTATATATATATATATATATTATATATATATATATATATACTTTTTTGTTTTTGTTGTTTCATGAATGTTGACAATATACATATATACACTGCGAGAGCTGGTCTGATTCCGTTTTTGTGTGGGAGGTATCATGAAAACAAGGGGATATGACGAAGGTTGGACTATGTTAGGTTAGGTTTCGATTTGGTTTAGTTTGGTTACGCTAGGAACCCACGTTTGTTGGGACAAGAGATTCTGATAATGATGAATTAATTAATTGTTATATATACTTAAAGTTTATATAATTGCTGGAGGTTTCTTAGAGTTTGACTATCTGTTATTTTGCTTCTCATGGGTATTACATTCACCCTTATAGGCCTGTAGATTTCGCGTATACAGGGTGTCCCAGAAGTCTGGACTCGTAGGGAAAATAGACATTATATTTTTAAAGTGAAACAAACGCATTTCTAATGTTAGTTTTATTTCAGGAAAGAAAATACTCTGATGGTTCAGTATACAAATCGATAGAAGGTGGAATTGGCATTGCTACATGTTTCCGGAAAAATCCAGGAGGAGGAATGTTCGTGAAATAACTGACATGCCTCCCTTTGGCTTTTTCTGGAAACATGGAGCAATACCAGTTCCATCTTCCCTTGATTGGTATGCTGAGCCTTCAGGGTATTTTCTTTCCTGAAATATGTAAAACTGACCTTAGAAACGTGTTTGTTTCACTTCAAAAATATAATGTCCATTTTCCTTATGAGTCCAGACTTCTGGGTCACCCTGTAGATTACGTTGTATGGCTGTATGAAGACCGAGCCGGGGTAGTGGGTAGAAGGGAGAGAGAGTATAGGGAAGAGCTTTGATGGAGGGGGCTTGAAGGGGGTGAGGGAAGCATTAAAAAAGCGAACTTTTCTTAATTCCTTTTAAATTCAACGAAACTCATTACATTCAATGAATTTTAACGCGTATGTTCTACGACTATACATATTCATATATTCATTAAATAGTATGGCTGTATAGAGATCAGGTTGAGGTAAGGGGAAGGAGAAGCGGGGGGGATAAAGGGAGGGAGTACTAGGTCGGGTAGGGGATGTTGAGAAAGTGAGAGGAGATGGCGATGAAGGCCTAAGGAGTGGTAATAAAAAATGTGATGCAAATGAGGGAGGAGGGCAGAAATGACATTCAAAAGTCGTGATGCAACAGACTGAACCAGTAATTGCGGGAATACATTTAGTAGGATAGTAGCATGAAGGCCGAGTGGGAGTGAAGGAAAGCGGGGTGGGGGAGGGGTTGACGGAGAAGTAGGCAGAAATTGGCTGTGGAGAGGGGGGGGGGGTCTTTCCTGTTTCATTAACTGTTTGCAGAAATTGGCTGTGGAGAGGGGGGGGGGCTTTCCTGTTTCATTAACTGTTTCCGATTTTTATGAAAACAACATATGTACAGTTTTTCACGCTGATTTCAAAATTATAAACCATTTCATCGAGAAATGGTTAGGTTAAGTTAGGTCAGGTCAGGTCAGGTCAGGTCAGGTCAGGTCAGGTCTAAAAATAAGTTTTTTCGAAATGAAAGTAAATTATAGAATACTACAAAAAGTACTAGAACGGTGTAATCACTGCAAGCATAGGCGAGGCTATTTTTTAAACGGTGGCGTTGCGCATCTATTTTGTTCTTCCGCTGCAAGTATAGACTATAGTTCAACATCTTTTTACTTTCCAATGACTGACAAATTTAATTTTATAGAATTATATAGAAAGACTGAGACAGAAGAAAATGCACTAAATTTTTTTACAAGAATATAACTTAATACCGAAAGAAAAACTGTGTCCTAGAAAACATCAAATGCTAATAAGCCTAACTTAACTTAAGTATTTCTCGATGAAATGGTTTATAATTTTGAAATCAGCGTGAAAAACTGTACATATCACGTTGTTTTCATAAAAATCGGAAGCAGTTAATGAAACAGGAAAGATCCAATTTCGAAGTACAGTACGTAGGAGACTATAGGCCTATAGATATTCGCATATACATTTAGTAGTATAGTTGCATAAAGACGGAGTGCAGGGAGGGGTAAGAGGGTGGGTCTTCGGAGAGTAGTGAGGGAGTGAGACTGGCACTGAGTGACTGACTGATACGGGTGAAGGGGGTGGCACTCTGAAGTGAACTTTTTTAATCCATTTTTAAATTTAACGAAAATCATCAAGTTTAATGAATTTTATCGCATAAGTAGATATTCGAGTATTAATGTCCATTTTATGACCTCGCCCGTGTGGAAATAAATTCAACGAAATTCGTTAAACAAAGAATTTTACTACAGTTCATGCAAGACTCTTTTTCCAGCCAAATACCTATTCTTTGATAAGAGTAGGGTTAAAGATAACGAAGCAGAAACCTACATGATTTTCGCTTTGAACAAACATAATTTCAAACATGGCGTAGCAGAAATCTACACGATTTTCACTTCCAGCAAAAATATTTTTAAAGATAGATGTGGAACATCTTTTAAGCCGCTGTAACATTATGCACGTAACGCAAAACTGTACAATTTATTGATTCCGAACCAATGAGCAGTAGTGCGCTTGCTACAATTTGGTAACCGTTGGTTTATACCTCAAAATTATTTTTACATATTGATTATGGTTTAATATAAAAGGTGTCCATAAATTACATTTACAAATTCATTTCACTTAATTTTAGTTGAATTTGTAAAGGCACTTTATGGACACGATATATATATATGCGCCTCGGTGGTGTAGTGGTTAGCGTCGCTGACTACGAATCCATCGGCCCCAGGATCGAGACCCGGTGACGGCAGCCGGCGCGCAGCAAAACCCAGCTGTTCATCCTTCCACACAATGAAGAAAGTGGTTGGTAGATAAATGGGTACCCTGGGTGGCCTAGTGGTTAAGACGCTGGGCTGCTGGTGGGGCGTGGTTCGGATTCCACGTTAAACTGTAGGTCTGAGGTGGAGTGAAAAGCTTCACCTTCGTCAAAATGAACAATTCGGGCGGAAGCTAGCCAAAGGTATATATATATATATACACACACACACACACACATACAAACACCTTTCCTTTCAACCTTTCACATGTTCCGTGCGATGATTCCTCATTTCACGAAGGTGAAGCTTGTCGCCCCTCCTCTCGAGTTGGCCTGGTGAAGTAGTGAGTTGGTTTCTTGTACTCTCCACCTCACATAACCAGGTACGCCCGCCTCATCGGGGATTGTTCTGAGCCAGACGTCTAATCTTCTTTTGAAGATGTCTACTGCAACACCATTCGTGTTCCTTAGGTCTTTGGGCAGCTGATTAAACAGTTTTGGTCCTCTCACAACAAAACTATTTTCCTTCAGGGTTAAGGATGTTCCTTGTCTAGCCTTTAATTTGGGAACACGACACAGTCTTCTTTTTCTACTTTCCACTGTTGTTTGGGGAGTTACAGGGTTCGGAGTAAGATTAGGGACTAGTTTCTCCATTATTTTCCAGTTTAATTCGCGTAACCTTTCCCAGTAATTTAGTTCTTTGCACCCATCGATCTTGGCTGTGAAGCTTCTCTGAATCTCTTCTGGCTGTCTAGTGTCTTCTTTTTTATATGGGCATGTCAGGACCGAGCAGTCTTCCAATTTGGGTATGATCAGTGTTTTCAGTAGAGGAATCATTATATTCCTATCCCTTCGTTTAAAGGTTCTCAGTGTCTGCCCATTTATTCTCTTTGCTCTTTTACTGCTATCTTATTTTGTGTTTCAAATTTCGCATCATCAGTTATTACAACCCCTAAATCTTTTGCTTTAGAATTTCTCTGAATTTCCTGTCCATTTGGGATATAATATTCCATGGATTTTCGGTCCTCTCTTTTTCCGTACCGTAACAGCTGAAATTTCTCAGTGTTAAACTTCATATTGTCTTCCGTCCACTTGTAGATTCTGTTCATGTCTGTTTGTAGAGATCCTATATCTTCTGGGTTTCTTATTTTTCTACTGATCTTTGTGTCATCGGCAAAGGATGTTACTGTGCTGTCTCTGGTAACGTCCTCATCTATGTCAGTTAGCATGATTATGAAGAGTAGTGGAGCTAATACTGTTCCTTGTGGTACTGAACTGAGGACCTCTGATTCTGATAAAGAATATATATATATATATATATATATATATATATATATATATATATATATATTAAAAAGAGATAATACTGTGAAAGAAAAGTGACTAATTATATTTTAGGGCTTCCGTTATTTCATTTCTTGTCTCTTTATTTCAGAATGAAAAAGAGCTGAAATAAGCGAGAGTGAATTCTATAAATTTATGACTGATTTTATGACAATCTCTTTTGTTTATTCTTTTTTCTAAGTTACGATCCTCGTCCGGATCCAGCCCTACTTTATTTCAACGTTCTTTAATATATATATATATATATATATATATATATATATATATATATATATATATATATATATATATATATATATATATATAAAGGTAGATAGATAGATTTGGTCGGTTTGGAGATGATAATGACCGATGATGCGAAATTTCAAACACAAAATTAGATAGCGATAAACAAGGCAAAAGAGTCGGGGGAGAGGTACTAAGAACGTTCAGAAGAAGGGACAGTACAGTAATGATTCTTTCCTAAAAACACTGATTATACCAAAACTTGAATACTGCTCAGTCTTGACGTCATCATATAAAAAGGAAGAAACAAATAGACTAGAAAAAACTCGGAGACATTTCACAGCAAAGATTGATGGCTGCAAAGCGCTCAACTACTGGGAAAGACTACGTAAACTAAATCTGTACTCTCTGGAAAGAAGAAGAGAGAGGTACACCATAATCTACATATGGAAAATGATCGAAAAACTGGTACCAAACCTCAAACTAAACCCAATTATCATTCAAACAAAGCTGGAAAATAGGAAAGGCAGAATGTGTAATGTTCCCAAATTAAAGGCCAGAGAAGGGACCTCTTCAACCCTGAAGGAAAATAGCTTGGTTGTCGGGGGCCAAGACTTTTTACTTTTTAACCAGCTTCCAAAGGACCTCAAAAACGTTACAGGGGTCAAAGTTGAAATCTTCAAAAGAAGACTAGATGCCTGGCTCAGGACGGTACCAGATGAGCCGGGTGTACCTGGCTATGTGCGGTGGAGAGCGCAAGAAAGCAACTCGCTCCTCCACCAAGCCAAGCCTAGAGGCGGGGCCACCAGCTTGACCTTCGTGTGAAGAGAGACCAACACACGGAACATGAACGAGGTTTTATATATACCGTATACACACAGGGTGTTATCAAATTATGTTTCATAAATTAGTATACATATTCAGGACGTCAAAGTGAACAAAAAAATTCCTCTGAACATAAATTCGCAAACGCTTCGTTTCCGAGATACATTGTCTTTTTGCCGAGGACGATCCAGTTAAAATGAAAGTCATTAAAGTTTATCAAAGTCGTAGTTGTCTGGTTGTTTAGATAATATTTTTCTTTGCTTTTGATAGTATTTTGTTAGTTGTCATTTTAGAAACCAAAACTATTTCCTTCATTTCATGCGTCACTCTCATATAATGTTACGGAGTGTTATGGAGCAGTGTTCTTTTGAAGAACTTGCTAATATGCATCTCGTGTTAGGAGAGATGCTAGGCAACGCACCTGCTGCCTAACGTCGGTATGCTGAAAGGTATCCTCATAGGCGATTATCATCGAGGCCTACATTTCTTTCAATTGACTGGTCGACTACGTGCGTAAGACATGTTTCGACCAAGACAACTACGACTCTGATAAACTTTAATGACTCATTTTATCATAATTGGATCGTCCTCGGCCAAAAAAAAAATGTATCTCGGAAACGAAGCGATTGCGGATTTATGTTCATACGAACTTTTTTGTTCACTTTGACGTCCTGAATATATATATATATATATATATATATATATATATATATATAAGGTCATCCCATAAGTAATGTCGTTTTTTACGATAGATTAAGTTTAAACTAGTCCTACTCGGTTTAAGCATAAATTTTCGGAAGGTTATATCTAAGAGATGTATCGTGTTTCGCTACATACTTTACAGACCTTGACCAGTGAAGACGTGTGTTTTGCTTTATGTGAACCCCTCATAAACATGGCGGTATCAGAAGAGCATATCAGGCATATAATGCTTTACGAGTTCAAAAAAGGGAATAGTGCTACTGAAGCAACGCGAAACATTCAGGAAGTTTATGGCAACGATATTCTGCATGTGAGGAAATGTCAAAGATGGTTTCAAAAGTTTAGGAATGGTGACTGCTGTTTGACAGATGCAGCACGCTCTGGACACCCTGCTGAGTTTGATGATGACCTGCTGTTAGCCGCACTTGAAGAAGACTGTTCAACAACTGTCGAAGAATTGGCCCAGAAACTCAATTCATCCCCGTCCACCATCCATCGACATTTGCAACAACTCGGGAAAGTGCCTAAGTTAGGAAAATGGGTGCCACATGAATTGTCGGTCGACAATCTGAGGGTGCGGGTAAACATTAGCACAGCTCTTCATTCTCGTGAACTCCAAGATCCGTTTTTGCACCGTTTAGTGACTGGTGATGAAAAGTGGATACTGTACCAGAATGTTAAGCGCCGTTGACAGTGGGTTTGTGCCGGAGAACCAGCGACACTACAGCCAAAACCAAATCTTCACCCTCGGAAGGTGTTGCTTAGTGTTTGGTGGGATAAAGGTGGTGTAATACACTTTGAAACCTTACCACACAACCAAATAATCACCGTTCAAGTCTACTGTCAACAACTGGATCGATTGAACACTGCACTAAAAGAAAAGAGACCTTCTTTGGTTAATCGGAAAAGAATCGTGTTCCACCACGACAACGCACGTCCTCATACCGCTCGGATCGCTTCTGCAAAAATTGAGGAGCTTGGGTGGGAAAAACTTCCACATGCTCCATATTCTCCAGACCTTGCGCCTTCAGATTATCATCTCTTCAGGAGTCTGCAAAACTATCTTGACGAGAAACAGTATACTTCTTTAGATGACCTGCACACCAGTTCTTTGTACGTTTTTTGCCTCAAAACCGCCTGAAATTTCTAAACATGGCATTGAAAAGCTTGTAGGACGTTGGCAGAGTGTCATTGATTCTGATGGAAAATATATACTAGATTGAAAAGTTTCAGTCGTTTTTTTTTGTCCTTCAAATTCCGATCTAAAAAACGACATTACTTATGGGATGACCTGATATATATATATATATGGGCTGCGTCGTGGCCGATGTCGTAACACCGCTTCCCGGAGATCAGCGAAGTTAAGCGACTTTGGGTCTGGGTAGTAGTTGGATGGGAGACCGTCCTCTGCGCCCAGATTATGTAGCGACCCGTGGTTCGGATCCCACGTAAAGCTGTAGGTCCCCTCCGTCATATGCCCTTCGATGTTGTGAAGGAGGTTAAACAACCCCAATTAAAAAAAAAAAATATATTATATATATATATAAAATATAATATAATATTAAGTCTTTACATGTGCCCGGATTCAGCTCTACAGGAAGGATATGGATCTGACTGTTAACGGGATTCAGATTAGGATATAGTCGTAACCACTGATTTATCTCGTATATTAAGTCTGACATGGTTTTAATTAAATTCGATTATAGTTCTTCGTTCCTATACGCATTGGCCAATTAACTCATCATATATACAGTATATATATATATATATATATATACACTGTATATTGAGAATTTTATTTTTTGAGAAGTTTTTTATACCACTAAAAAAATTTATTTACATTTTGAAATTATTTCTGTAAAATTTTTAAAGATATTAATTTTTTTATCCTCCTTTTGTCTCCTTTTGTTTGAACATCAAACTGGGTGGTCTCTGTTGATAATAATAGTAATAATAATAATTATTATTATTATTATTATTATTATTTTCATTATTATTATTAATTATAAAGCAACTATTTCCCAGCTAAACTAATTTTTTTTTTTTTTTTAATACTGAAATAAACGCGCGATACTACATGAAAATCTACAATTGTATGTGAAATGACCGTTTTTTTACGTTAATCGTTAGCCATTTTTGGAGACGTAATAATTAATTAATAAAAGCAGGAAAGATTTCCTCGCTTCTTGAAGTGACTTCTCCAAGTGTTAAATAAACTATTAAAATGATTTAAATTCACTCATTTTAGCCATTAACTCAACTTTTTCCTCCTTTGTACGAGTTTTTTTTTTGGTGCCGAAACTTCTTGAAGTTTCATTTCATTCCGGTGAAATGGTGTTATTAATTCAATTGCGGAAGTTCCAACCACGCAACGTTTGGATATCAATTCCTTTGGCATCCAAAGCGTATTTAAGGATATTGGATTACATTTACATATACAGATGCAGTTGCAGATATATAGAGATACTGCTCCAGATATTATTGTATTTTTTATTACCGTTACCGCACACACACACACACACACACTATATAATACATACAAGGTGTAACAAAAATCTTTACTCATAGGAGTAATTATGCTAAATCCAACATTGGAGAAAATATTCTCACTAATTTTAACATTTTCCTCGTGAACGTGAATTCAATAAAATAAATATCCTATGAGTAAGGACTTTTGTTGCACCCTGTACTGTATAACTGAACTTGAGGAGGCGAATGTCCATGTTAATATGTAGTTAACATATATCACTGCCCAACACCAATTTTGCTGATTTAATTCTAACACCTGTTTTTAGGTAACTTTGGTGTGCTGATTTAAAAAATCACCTTAGTTTTTGCCTATCACGTCAGGTTTTCGAGCAATCAAATACGGATATTTTGGAGATATTGCATTTTGGCAGGGTTATGCCCAATTTTTTTTCTTTTCAAAAAATAAGTTTTTACATACTCAGAATCAACATGGAAAAGTAAACAATTGTGCAGAGAGTGAACTTTAATATACAATGGTAATATTGACACATAAAGTGATTAAAAGTGTTTAAATAAGCAAAAAATGAATCCATGATCATGACGTCACGCTCACACCTGGGGAAATCACAGATACCCAAGATTTTAATATGTTGTACATGACCTTTAGATTTAATGCACAGATTTGCGTATTCCACAGATAAAATTTTAACAGCAAAACAGCTGTTAACAGGTCTCAAAAATCATCAATTTTGATAAGCGCCCTTCATGGATCACCCAAAATAGGCATATTGCATTGCACGAAAACCTGATGTGATGGACAAAATCTAAGGTGATTTTTGAAATCCGCACATCAATATTATCCAGAAACAGGTCTTAGAATTAAATCAGCAGCAAAAAAATTTTTTTTTGGGCAGTGTATTTTAACATTATGATTATTGTACGGCGTCTCATTAAAAATAGGATTATTTTAGTTAAAAACATTCTTATTTGAAGATTGTTCATCACAATTTAGTTAAAAAAGTTTTAACCTTCATATTTTTTCAAGATATTGAACTCGTACAGTACATGCACGATTTTAACTTGTAAACTTATTTGTTATAACTGACGCGCAGTGATGCTTTCATTTTATTATATATATATATATATATATATATATATATATATATATATATATATATATATATAATATATATATATATATACACACACTATATATATATATATATATAGTACTCGCTCATTTATCCGTGATTAAAGGGCTATGATCACGGATAACCCGATTTAACGGTTAACTCGGTATACTCGGCCGGTGGGTAGGTGATACAGCTGCTGTCCGCCACCATACGCAGTATTATTCTATTACAGTGTAATATACAGTTAAGTAGTTTGTACTTAACAATGCGTGATGATATGGCGAAGAGACAAACGCACTGACTGAGGCGCGTTGTAGTGTACTGGTGGTAGGCGAGCCGTGGATGTAAACACCGCACCAAATCACGGTTAACTCGTGTCATGATCATGGATAAGGGCAAAATTGTCATATTTATTTAATTATGGTTAACTCTATTCACCGTTGAGCAGGGCTGGGAGGGTTAAAATTTTCATTTAACCGGTTAACAGTATGCCGGTTAAAATCGGTTAAATTCGGTTAATATATATATACACATATATATATATATATATATATATATATATATAAAATCAGTGGCGTGCGTTCCATGAATGAGTTGCATGCAGTGCAGCATACGTATCAATAATCAATATACTTATTTATAAACTGCTCACACAATAAATTTACTTCCTATTAGAAGTATTTGGCATTTAAATGCAATTAAATTGGTACTTACGCCCGTCTCTGCGACCTGGAGATGCAAGAACAGGCATCGATATAAACTTAAGTACTGCTCGTTCTCATGCAAAAATATGATGGCGCTTGCTGTTTCTTTCTCAAGCGACACGCGTCGACTCTCAAATACAAGTCCAAAAGCCGAAAATAATCGTTCAGACGATGCTGATGTAGCTTTAACAGCCAAATATCGCCTTGCAAGGCGGCTCAATGTCGGGTAGTCATTTCGTCGTGACTTCCACCATTTTCATGGGCTCTCTTTAACTCGACAACCTTTTTCCTGAGAATTTTTTAGCATCTCTGTCCACGATTTGTGCATTTTATACGAATTTGTTGAAATTACTGATTTTAATCGAAATTAACCGGTTGGAAATTTTTAACCGGTTATAACCGGTTAACCGCTCCCAACCCTGCTGTTGAGTAAATCACGGATAACCGCGTGAGTACTGTATATATCGTTTCTTTGTATACCCCAATTTTGTCTCTTGTTTACCCTATTAAAAAAATTATTTTTTGATAGGATATCACTAACTATGGAAAATCTGATCTGGAGAGTTTTATTTTATCATTAAAACTGATTATATTTGAGCTACTAAATTAATAACGGCTTTTCACCGAAGTGAAATTAAACTTTGAGAAGTTTCGGAATATAAAAAGATCGTACAAAGGATAGAAACCTTAAATTTTTAAGGAAAAAAAAATACTTCCATAAAAATCAGATATCGCTGTGTGTATATATATTCAGTATTGTCAAAACTTTTGTACGTATTCTGCCATATTTGAAAAATTACCCTGTTGTCTATAGAGTAGAGGTCAGCAACCGGTCACTCGCTGAGATATTTGAATGGGTGTCCGGCGAATTTGTCTACAACAATTTGTCTAGAGAAACTATTACTAATATTATTTAAAAAAATGACGATTGGTTAGGTTAAGTCGTGATATTTTCGTGTTTTAACAGTAAACTAACGAAAATATCATGACTTAACCTAACCAATCGTCAAGGGTGTACTAACTTTTTATGGCCTTTCTCTGAATCAATAAATTGAAGAGGCATTGTGGGTTACTGAACAGTGAACAATGTAAAAGTTCCAGGATGACTGCAATTTTAAGTGCGAAAACCTAAGACATAAGTTACTAAGATTTAAAAAAGGCAACAAACGAACAAACGTTTCAGAATAGCTTAAACTATAAAGGCACAAACGCAAGACTTAAATTATAAAAGTTAACAACTAATTTTCGTATTTAAATTATATTTGTTTTTTTAAATAATATTAGTAATAGTTTCTCTAGACAAATCGTATCTGTAGACAAATTATTGTAGTTAAATTGTATTTGTAGACTAATTGTTGTAGATAAATTGTATCTGTAGACTAATTGTTGTAGATGAATTGTATCTGTAGACTAATTGTTGTAGATGAATTGTATCTGTAGACTAATTGTTGTAGATGAATTGTATCTTTAGACAAATTGTTGTAGACAAATTCGCCTAAAAGCATTTGAATGAAGTAGCTCGCATGAGTTCTGCGGGAATGACCTCATTACACACAATTACTAAACTAGAGCTTACAACACGAGAACCGATCTTTTTTAATGGATTTTGAAGTGGCGAAACTAACTTAAATGAGATCCTTTCTTTATAAATAGAGTAATGAAAACAGCAATGTTATTCTATCTAGCTCAGAAAAAAAATCTTCAGAGATGTAAAAAAAAATGTATCTGCAGCTCTCCAGCACAAACCCATTTTGGGAAAGTATCTCGACACCCTAAAAGGTTGTTGACCCCTCTTCTGTACAGGCTTCTATATATAATATTTTTTATTCTTTCATTTGTAATGTTTCCAGCTGCGTTGGTACGAAAAGATCGATATTAAAATCAGGTGTGAGGTTGAGGTTTTTGAGTTTATAATATCTTTCTTCTATTTTTAATAAATATGAATCGAGGATTAAGGTAAAATAAAATTTGCAGTCAGATTCTCCGGATTTTGGATCCTGCTTGCTAAACCGGGGCTGGAACTGGGGTTGGGAGCCGTAGCTGGTTCCATTTTCATAAATAAGGATGAAGCTTCATGGATTTATGAAGAAAGACATTTCATATCTGTAGCTACAGTTTCGGAAAAGGTTCACTTAGAAACAAAATTTCTAAAAAGCAAAACAAAGTAATGATCGTCAGTGATTATTTTTTTTATGTAAGAAGAAGAAGGGAACGGCTAGCGCCCGCAAAAACGTTCCCCCGATATATAAGAAGGACAAAGCCAAAATCAAGGTCTCTGAGGCCCACGATGCCATTTTATTTATATTTTTTTTATAAATTTTCAAAGATTGTGTAGTTTGTAAAATGCATGTACGTGTAATGAAGAATAGAGAGAGAATTGCGTGCTTGAGAGCATGGTGGACTGCTTACAGAGTAGATGAGAGACAGAAAAAGAACAGCTGAAAGAGGACAGTAACAGAAGAAATGGGAGTTCCAACACTCCCTGTCTTCTGCGTAACGTTCCCCCCCTCCCGGAGTACTTCCCTGGTTGACTGGTTTCTACAATCTCTCCTTGAGAAGGAAGAGAAATTTTATTACTATCACCAGAAAAAAAATCAAAGAAAAACAGGGTATTACCAATTAGTAATTTTTGTATACTTTTTAGAAATTTTGTTTCCAGGCGAACTTTCTCCGAAACTGTACATTTCATTTCTGATTTTGCTTATATTGTATAAGTTCACAAGGCGAAATCCGTGTTCGTGTTACGATGACAGGATGAGAGCAGAAAAGATCTCTCCCCCATTAAATCTCATTAATGAGAAGCGACGTATATGGAAAAGGGCTCGTCTCTAACTCATCCTGACAGTGATTTTAGACACCAAAATATCCGCGACAAACGAGCACAAAGATTTCTATAAGCCTCGCGACTGTTCCCCATGCAGAGACTACATATCAGTACAAGTCCTCCTGAGTGTGAAAGATAAGTGCTTTAAGGGATTTCATCCCAAGGGGAAAAGAATATATCACTCTGGGAAAGTAATCACTTAATGGTAACTCGTAAGACGATACTGGTTCCCACTTTTAATAGATTTATAGTTGGTAGATACTTGTGTAGTTCTGCCTGTTATAAAATTGTTAAGAGTTATAGAGGGAATTGTGTGAAATGCTAAAGTGTTTTAATTGATATATGCTTTTTTTAATATTCTAAACTGTTATAGAGTTTTAAAATTAGATACCGAAATTCATATAGTAGTAGCTATCAAAAAACTTATTAGCACTTTATATCATTATTTTTTATACACCAAATTGATTTATATAATTTTTCTAATTATTGGAATGTTATATTTCTTAACTTTAAATTACCTGAAAAATAACAAACGAAAAGCATTTAATTATTCCTTTGATGTGTTGTAAACTTTGGAAATTGGTCCCTTTTTTCCATAATAATATTTGTCATATGGACTATAGTCTGCCAATAAACCTTTTCATTTTCATTTTCATACAAGATTAAAATTATTTTTTTTTCTCAAATTTGTTTTATAGAGAATTCATTTCTGGAGAAATATTTGAAGAAAATTTATTTAGCAAATATTTTTAAGTCTGTTCATAATTTCATAATTCAAAATTATTGAGCGTGTTTTGTCAGTTTTTCCACAAGCTAAAGGAAATAAAGCCAAAATTTTCTTTTTCCCAAATATCATCTTCAACTATGACGTCACAAATATGCTCTCACTCTTGATTGGCTGGTTGAGACCCGCTCAGCGATACAATTGGCTGAGCTCAACGTCATTATATTTTGCGGCTCAGTGATTGGGCGATGGTGACGTCATAGCCATTTCTTGTTCAGCTATTGGTCGAAGATGACGTCATGAGAGTATAGAGCGGTGTTATTGGTCTTCAGGTAGTGATGACTTAAACTATGACGTGTGAGCGAGGGGCGTATATGGAATATAAATTCTTATCAAACTGAAACCGGTTGTGAAATATAATAGCAAACTTAAATCCTCTCTCGGATACTTTATGAATTATTTACGTAATTACCTGTGAGTAATTTCAGGAGAAATTGCAGTTAACCTAAAGTTAATAATTGTATTGCGAACGTTTAAGAATAAATCTCTGATTTAATAATCAGAAAGTAGGAAAAAGTTTGTTTTAGGAAAATATTAGCATAAATTGAGGAAATCGATAGAGTACATGACACACAAAATAGATACTGCTTTCAGACTCTGGTATCTTCCTGGTTTAGAATAGATACGAAGTTTAAAATCGTAGTTGAATTCGAAGTATGAAATTGTGAAGCAGACATATTCTGTCATTTACAATTTGCATTTAACTCGCAAATTTGATTCCTATTATCAATCGAAAATAGTAACGTAGTATTAGTATCAGCACTAGTATCAGTAATAGAAAGGAGTGAAACAAAATGCTTTATTGATTTTGGAAAGCATATTTTTTAATCAGTTATCTAAAAGATACGAATTAGTTCGTATATAAAGAACCTTTGTATGGCTTTTACATTATATAAACTCTGCGATATAAGACTAAAACATATTTTAAATTAAGCTTAATTAGTTTGTAATTTTTCTATCAAAATAAATAATAATTTATATAGTTTTTTGCTTAGATTATGCGAACAGAATATCTGAAAAGTTTTAATTACGCAGTAAAGATAATTTATTAAACTAGATTGTATTCACTCCGTGAAAAAAAAAGGTCTTAAAACAAGGTCATATAAATAAAGTAAATAATAAGCTTATAATAATTAATAATTATAATGAACAACAAATAGGAAAAAAATGTACAGTAATTAGGAAATATATATTTTTACAGCTTCACAGCTGCAGATCTGTTCAGCTGTAATTAATGTCAATAATTTTTCATACTGGGGAATTATAAGACTGTAACATAAAGAGTTTATTCCTGCTTCATAACGTGTGACATTTTAATGTGATTTCTATTTTATGAACCTCTAGTGTGACATTAAAATCTCGTAACTGGCCGAAATAAGTCAATGGAAAATTATAAATTAACGTCCCATTAGATATTTAATTAATTCAGTAATTATATATATATATATATATATATATATATATGCTACGTCTTGCACAGCAAAAATCCTTCGAAACAACCTACTGGGGGGTGAGTTACTAAAGCCTTCCCTGGTTCGTCCTTCATGTGTGTACTAAATTTGGTGCAGATTATCCTAGCCGTTTAGGCGTGTATAACCGAGTATAGAAGAGACAGACATCATCCCATATATATATATATATATATATATATATATATATATATTGTCGGTGTACAAACTAAGCGGTGCTATTTCGTGGAATAGCCACATAATGCGATTTATATAGCATTTCTTGCTAATTTATATCTGCATTCGATATATACTTGAATTAACCTTGAGAAATGTGCTAAACAATTTGCTAAAATGAAATAGAAGGTGTGTGAAAAGTTTTATTTATTTATTTGTTTACTGTAAGAAAGAAAAATTTGAACAAGTTGAATTCCGTCCGTTGAAGGGTACTAAAATGTAGATGCATCATTAAGTGTGTTTGTTTGTTTGTTTGTTTAGTCGCCACATGTACGCATCTGAATGTCAGATGGGGCATTTGCAAACCATTTTGCGAGCGTTTTTTATTCAAAAACCTCGTGTTATTGAAATATTTTCAAGGTGTTAATATCGCTTATATGTTAGTTTTACGCAGAATACTATTACAAATAAAGTTACGAAAAATATACTGAGATAATAAATAAGGTTTGTAGTTCTACCACTAATGCAATTAAATGTGTATGTCGCTTCCTTGTACCGACAATGAAGTTTATACTGCTGACGTCCACGGTTCTTCTTTTCAACTTTACTTTAGCTGACTGCGAGTTACGAGAAACAATTTATACCCTTGCTCAATGATGTCCCCTCCCTCCGCCCGTTGTGGGAATGGAATGCTTTTCTCGTGGAAGGATATAAATGACGAATTACCTTTTCAGTCTTTATTTCACGAGGATAGATCACTTTTAAAATATTAGATTTCTTTTACAATCAACGTAAACAGAATTCAATGTTGTATCACTACACTGGCTTAGAGAGTTATTAACGAACAATGCTTTCATCAAAAAGCTAAGGACCCAAGCCGAACCGGCTGCCCCAAGAGCTAAACACCGACTGCCTCTCTCAAGGTGTTTTCCCTCGAGGAGCTCCCGTGGTGCCACGTTTATAAAAGATTATTAAACTTGCAAAGTCCTACTCTAATAGTGATTAGGGGCCGACCGATAGTATTCCCAAAGTATCGGTACCGATGCCGATAGAGCAAAGTATCGGCCGATACCGATACCGATATCTGTCGAAAATACCAAAATAGGATTCAAAGAATGTAATTCGACACATGTACTGTAATTCAAAACATATATTTGAAGAAATGGAATTCACAAAATAAAAGTCATATAATGGATACAATATGTAATTCAAAAATTGTAATTCAATATAACAGTTCACTTAATAATCAAAATTGAAAAACTTCAGAATTTTGGAGAGGATGATTTGTTCCTCGGCGTTGATTGGGGTGATGTTGGTTCGTTTCGCATTGATAACATCTCCAGCCGTTGAGAAAAGCTGTTCAGAGTCAACTGATCCAGAGGGGCAGCTCATGCACTTCTCAGCAACTTTGGCAATCTCCGGGAAATCAGCAGAATGTTCTCGCTCGTCTCAACAATTCCTTGGCCTTTTCTCGCATGTCGTCGCCTATCAGCCCAGCTCCTTTGAATCAGGGATCAACTGTTGTGGCTAGCAGCAGTTTCTCATTTGAATTATGCTCTCGAAATCTCTGTTCGAGAGAATCGCCCAGCTGGCTCTTCAGAATCTTGACACCAGCATCATTCACTGAGCACGCTGCACAGATTCCTTTTGATAGAGATTTGACTGTAGGTAAAACTTCTGGTAAAAGAGAGTTTTCCTCACTGATTTTGAGCGTTGCAGTTTTGAAGACAGCAAGTACGTCAATAAGCTTGACCATAAGCTTCCATTGCGTTGAAGTCAACGTATTTTCCATGGGCCATTCGATGTCATATTCAATGAGAGCTTGCTTTTAGGAAAGAAGTCACTGCAACATTTCCAGCGTGTAATTCCATCTGGTTGGCACATCTTGAATGAGCTTCAGTTGAGGCAAGTTAAGTCTTCTTTGAATTTGATCTAGGCGCTGCGTCGCTTGCGGAGAGTGATGAAAATGACCGACGATTTTCCGAGCCGTTGTCAAAAGATTAGCCACACACGGGAGGTTCAAGCAGCCATCCTTTATCACCAGTTGGAGTGTATGAGCCAAACAACTGAAACTATCCATTCCTGTTTGTCTGAAAGCAGCTCGCATGTTAGCTGTATCATCTCTCATGATCATAAAAGTGTCTTCTTCGGACAGTCCCCAACTTTGAATCATTTCTTAAACTTTGGCGGAAATATTTTCTGCTGTATGATCCTCGTTGAAGACAGACATATTCAACATGATGTTTTTGCGCACGAAGTTTTGGCCGACGAAGTGACAGGTCAAGCTTATATATGAGTCATATATATATATATATATATATATATATAATATATATATATTTAAGAAAATAATTTTAATACAGAAATATTTATATGTAAAGTTTTATATATTTAATATTTTTTAATAAATAGAAGCTAAGTAAGTTCACAAAGAGAATTAAATTTACTTTAGTTGTATCTTAATTCTGATTGGGGGAAATTATAAACAAATAGAAAACGGCAATTTCAGGGAGACTTTGATATTACAATAAATTCGTAGAATCATGTTGAAACTTGAAATCAAACTTTATATATAGCAACATCTTAGCAACTTTTGGGGGCCCGAAACATACATTAAAAACAACAAATATTTAGACTTCCTAAATTTTTATTGAATTCATCATTTTTGGGGCCACTAGGATGTTGTGGCTTTGAGCAACTGCGAATTCTTTCTGAGAATGTTTGAAGATCACTTTACAGATTTTCATGAATCTACTCACCAGAATTAGTAGCAGAAGTTGTACATTGACTCTTATTGGCTTCATCAAACTCAATCTTGTGCTTGTTGATAAGGTGACTCCTCAGGTTCGATGTAGAGAAGGTACTCGCGCTTGTTCCTCCACGAGAGACAGAGACACCGCACAAATTGCAGATCGCCTGTTTTCCATTAGTGCTTGAAGCAGTGAAGAACTTCCACACAATGCATAGCATTGTCACTCTCACTAAAGCAAAAACGAATAAATTTATACCAGTAGTTAATAAATTTACAAAAAAATTATTACACACTGTTGAACTGATTCACAACTTGCGAACTGAGGAAATGACGCCGTCGCCGCGATGGTTACGGGCTCGCTTTATATAGAGCGGTAATAAGTCAGGAAAATTTCTAGAAACGTCGGGATAAATCGCGAACACACGTAACTTCTCGAGCAGCCGGGAAGTTTCTATATGGAAAACGTCCGTTTTTTTTATTCTTAGAAATAAAAAACTATCGGTATAGGTAGCTACTAACCATAGGTATCGGTACCGATACCGATACAAACCGGTCGATGCCTAATAATGATATTAGCAAAAGAATTTATATAATTGTGGTTCTACACCTAACTCCTTTATGTGATTTATATTAGCCCCGAAAAGAACATTTAGAATTTAGTAGTCTGTTTAAAATTATAGATATGGCAACACTGCAGTCGTTAGGGTTAAGAAAAAGGATGCCAAGCAATGTACTGGGCATCGAGGCACTTTATACAATATTAAAAATTTAACGGATTCATATTTTAATTTATACGAACAGAATATCTTTTAAAGGATTAATACTTTAATTTATACAAACAGAATTATATTTTTACATGTTAACAAAAATTTATTTTCCTGTGGAAAACCTTTTCCACAGTAATATTAATGTGTATATATAATATTAATTAATAAGCATCTCCTAACAAGTTGTCATTCTAGTTAAATACAAGGTACGTTTTATTCCTATAATGCTCATGAGTAAATGGCAGATAAAATCATTCCGCCAGTGAGGACGTTTTTAAAAAGGAATCTCAAAGACTTACGTCTAGTCACGGAAACTCAAATGCAGGGGAGACTCAAACCAATAATACTGTTTGGAAAAGCAGATAGACTGAATATAATCTTATTTCTCGCATGAAGAAATGACGAAATAACGTTGCATCGTGTTTGATTTATTGCTGCAAAAAAAATTTTAAAAATAAAAAATTAGATGTAGGAAAACTGTTTGCCAGATCACCAAGTTCGCTGCCATGCAGCAGAGGTCAGGAAGTTCCCTGTTGCAAATTTGCAAAGGTGGACACGATCGCCTGCCATTTAAAACCATTAAAACTATTAAGTGATTTAACAACTTACGAGTAATATATAATATATATACGAGTACTACAATATACAATCAATACAATAATAAATAAATTATTAGAATTTGTTATTCAAACCAATATTCACTGCATATTTTGTATGCAGTGTGTCACAAAAATAATTGGTCATATTTTTTATTAATCAATATATGTCATATTTATATATGTAGGAGATGATGATGATGATGATTTTTTATGTTCGTTTATACACGCCTAAACGGCTATGGTAATCTGCACCAAATTTAGTATACATATTAAAGGAGAACCAGGGAAGATTTTAGTAACACACCCGCCCCTCCCAGTCCCCCTCCAGGTTGTTTTTCGGGGGTCTTTTGCTGCTCAAGCGCGGCAGGCATTCTAGTGTATATAAAGTACATTTGTTTACATTTCCAAATTGTCCAAATTTAGAACGTTTCCATAAAAACCACCATTCGTCGTTATAGTGTGTATTCAATACCCGAATTCCATTAGGACATCAGCAAGATGCTTTTGTGGAGTGGATCCAATAACCTCTTCTGACTCTTTGACGGAGTTCTACCAGATCACTGGGTTCGTCACGATATACAAGTATTTTAACATATCCCCATAAATAGAAATACAAAGGGGTTAAGTATCGGTCCACCACGGCCTATCCACTCCTCATGTCAACTCCAACAGCCCTTAGTTGGAAAAGAAAATGTATGTAGCATGGTAAAGTAGTTCACTCCACTCTTATGATCTTCAAAGAAAAATGAACCGATTACGTAATCACGTGACATAGCAAACCAAAAACATTCACTTTTGGTGAAAACCATTCATGTTATGTTTCAGCGTTAGATAGGCCGTTGTGGATCAATAGCATGGTCGCTTCCGTCACTGATTTTAACCCCTTCGGGCTTTTACCTATAGGAATATGTTAAAACACATGTATATCGGGACAAACCAAGGGCTCTGGTAGAACTCTATCAAAGAAACAGATTACACTGGCCAACAAAATGAAACTTTTTTTCCTCATCACAAACATGATCACACTTTTCTTAATGCATTTTTCGCGCTGATTCCGAATCTGGTTTTATTTTTTTCTAGCACGTATAGTTATATAGATACACTGGTTTTGATATTTTTAAGTTTTTGATATTGCTATAAGAAAATTTATGGATGTATAGATCACACTTAGGAATGCTAAACAACAAATACATCATATACCTTATTCAATGTACTTATAAATAAAGAATATATACATTATTTTATTAAAAGCGCTGTGAGTGTGATTTCCTTTTGTAAATTTGGCCTGGATTGTCACGATACAGCATCCAACAATGGTCCGCCATCATGCTTTCATTCCAATATCCTTGGTAGCGCTTCTCCATCATCTGAATATCTTGATGGAAGCGCTCTCCTTGCTCGTCACTCACTGCACCAAGGTTTTCAGGAAAGAAATCTAAGTGGGAATGCAGGAAGTGAATTTTTAACGACATTCGACACTCCATTTCTCTGAAGGCATCAAGGAGGTTCTTGACTCCATCCTTATACGCAGGTGACTTGTTGCTTCCAAGAAAGTTTTCACATATCCATTTGAACGCCAGCCAAGCCTTCAATTCCAGCGGACTTAGGACTTTTTCAAATTCAGTGTCATTCAAAACCTCCCTTAGTTGTGGCCCAACAAAAATTCCTTCCTTCAATTTTGCTGCAGTAACCTTCGGAAATTTCCTTGAAAGGTATTGGAACCCTTCAGAATTGACTTTACCCATTGCTTTAACAAACTTCTTCATTAAACCAAGTTTAATGTGAAGAGGCGGCAGATAGATCTTTTGGGGATCCACTAAAGGGACAGACTGGACATTGCTTATCCCTGGGACATATGTATACCTAAGTGGCCAGTCACTTTTGGTGTAATGTTCTATAGTGGCGCGACTGTCCCACAGGCAAAGGAAACAACAAAATTTTGTGAATCCTGACTGCATACCCATAAGCATTCCTATAACTTTTAGATCTCCACAAACATTCCATTGATGACTGTCGTATTTGATTGCCTTAAGTAGTATATCCATATTGTCATATGTCTCTTTTAGATGGACGGAATGGGCAATGGGGATGGATGGCATTATATTACCATTATGCAAAAGAACTGCTTTCAGGCTTCTCTGCGACGAATCAATAAAGAGGCGCCACTCAGATGCCACATACGTCTGAGATATGGCTGTAAATAGTCCATTGATGTCATGGCAATAACAGAGAGGACCGTCTACTGAAAAGAATGCTGTTAATTCAAAATTCCGCTTTCGGTAGTAACTAATACGAACATTGTTCTCAAGTAAATTGTTCTCTTTGTCTTGAGGCGAGAAGCTCTGATTTCTCTTTAGACAGCGATAAGTCTCTAACAAGATCATTCAACTGTCCTTGGGTTAACTTTTTAGGCTCTAAATGTCTACCTTCAAAAGTGTACTCTGGTTCTGTAGATGGTCCGGAAACGCCAGTTGCACCTTCATCACTTTCCATGTCATCTATGATAGAATCTAGCCTATCACTTGGGGGAATTGGAATGGGCAATGTTTCATCATGTTTCACTGGTCTACGTGCTGAATCCAAGTTTGGATATACAATCTGGTGTTTGTTCTTGGCAGAAAACCCCATTAAGTTCACACTACAAAAATAACAGTTTTCATGATGATCTCTCGGCTCCCTCCATATCATGGGTATGGCAAATGGCATTGAAGCTTTCTTTTTGTTAAGCCAATCACGTAATCCATTTGAACAGCCAGAACAGATTTGATGTGGCGCCCATGGTTTATCTTGGTCACCTAGATGGCAACCAAAGTATAGCTTGTATATTTTCTTAATGTCGGTTGTAATACTTCGTCGCTGTGTTTTAGTTGTCAACTGGCCGCATACGAAACAGAACTTGTCGGGGTCATTCTTACATTGTCGAGGCATGTTGACTGATCTGAGCAAACTATAAATTAAAAAAAATGTACACCAACTTGACACAAGTTCTTGGACTGGACTGATCTTTTGACACACAAAGCACGGCGTTGTTGCCTGAATCACAATGCTGCTAGACGTAAAAGCTCACACCTGAAATACATAAGATGTATAATTAAGATAATTGAAATCAATAAGATGAATAAACTAAAAAAAACAATAAAATAAACACAATCAAATGTTGAAATATTAGTATTTTGCCTATTTAAAATGGTTAAATCTGTGTAGTTATATATATGCCTTCATCTTGAAACCTATACGTGCTAGAAAAAATCTGAATGCAGTTTTGGAATCAGCGTGAAAAATGCTATCCAGCCACTACAAATTTTACTCTGATGAAAAATCTTTGTTGACCAGTGTTATTAGCGTTTCCTGTGTGTTTTACTCTTCCTGACCTTACCCCCATCTTTTTTGTGCTTTTAGCTACGCCAAGAGCGCACTCCAAACATTTGAGTCTTTTAATCTTCGTCACCTAGTAGTTTTGGATACTTTAAAATGGCTAATTTTAACTACGCGATGGTTATGGTAGCCGCTGGTTAGGTTTTGTTGGGTTCCTGTATGCCCATGTATTTGTTAGGAGGAATGAGGATGCAGCCCATTCTGCAAGGTAGGGCTACGCTGCTTCCAGATTTTTGCGGCTTCCCCGACCACTTCCTTTCCTTAGGAGACTTCCTTCTGGGTATTCGGGTTGCAGTCCGCGTCGTTTGGCAGCGTCGTTGGGATGCCATAGTTGGTCTCAAGATGCGTCAGCTCGTGGCTACGTTCTGTCCCTGGTGGTACTCCGTATGTTCCGATGGTGGGAAATTACCTTTGTTCGCCTTCGAACTGGCCGCACCGCTTTACCTACGGGCATTTAATATAGAGGTGCCCGCGACCTTACTGTAAAATCTATATTGCCCCCTTGATTGTGCGACACTTGCTGGTCGAGTGTCACAGTTTCGGGGACTTGCGGCGGCGTCATCTATCCGATCACCGAAGGAAGGATGGCACCTATCTTCTTTCTTAGGTGCTGGAAGAAGGACTGCGCTGTCCCGATCAAAGAATCAGAAAGATTACTGGATCCATTCCACGATAACATCCTGCTAATGCTTCAATGGAATTTGAACGTCGATTATGACTGCGTCGCGTGATGGCCATCAAGTAGAAAAGTCGCGCATCATATGACTTTTCAATGTTGACTATAATATATTATTTTTTCTTTTACGTAGGGCATGGCTGCGAAATTAACAATTGACGAGAGTGTGAGCTTGGTTTTAATGCATGGAATACCAGGTACTACAAATCGATGAATCGGTACAGAGGGGAGGCGGTGGGGGTAATGGGGGAGAGGGGTGGGGGTGATGGGGAGGGGGTTAGCCCCCAAGTTGCATAAAAGGGGGTGAGGGGTTTTGGGGGGGAGAGGGAGAATGACTTCCCCCCAAAGGGATAACCTTAACGTGCCCTCGCCGTAGATGAGTTTGCGAAGCACAAGCCTCGTCCGTAGGGCGGGGAGCCGAAGGCTCTGCTTGTAAAATTTATTATAAAACCATTTAAAAACCTAATTCGAAAGCGTAAATGAGGTAATTTATCAAAATTAAGTAAGTAAATTAAGTATATTTATATTATTATTAAAATCCCTTTCTGGTGAGCAATAAATTAACGTCATCATTCCTTTCTGGAGCCCATGTTAAATTTGAGGTTTCCAAACTAACGTAAAAAACCTTCAGTATAAAGTTATCCAGTATTTTCCCTAATTACCCGTAGTTAGTTAAAAAAAAAAAAACGTGTGTGTGTGCGCGCGCGCATGCGTGCGGGAGTGTTTTATGATGACCACTACATCAACATGTGCAGTTTATTTACATATAATTTTTGTTTTTAAATATGACATATCCGTATCTTCTGAGAATTTAAATTAAAAGGTGAGAATACTGTAAATTTAGTTCGACGTGAAATTAAGACCAGATTCCTATATAAATTTATCGAAATTTTCAATAAAACTTTTATAATTCCATTAAAAATTCCGGTATAAGAGAGAGAAGATATTTCTCCGGTAGTTGTTATGGTGTTAATGTTATCGTTAAATTTTATCATCAAATTTTACTTGTGTTTATGAAAATTATATAGCACACACACACACACTGATTTATCATTTTACTATTTTATAGCAAAAAATCTTTAAAAGAATCACTAATGATGTCCAGCGTTAAAAAAAATTGTATATACCGGGTGATTACGAATGATCTTCCCGATTTTAAACATTTATTATGAATATGAAAATAAAAACCCACTCCAATAGACAGAGTTTATTTCCACGACAGTTTCGACGCCCACTGGCATCCTCCTCGGGTGGATACAGAAACACGCTGTATCCACCCGAGGAGGATGCCAGTGGGCGTCGAAACTGTCGTGGAAATAAACTCTGTCTACTAGAGTGGGTTTTTATTTTCATATTTTGACCTTCACGTAGAAAAAAAGTGAAGTTTTTTGCATTTATTTATTATGAAAAAACTAACAAAGCTACAGCGAAAAGCAAGATATGCAAATAAAGAAGAACTAAAAAAGTTTTATTTAAAAGTTATTGAAGTTTAATTTGAGCTCCTTTTGTGGCTCAGCAGACATCAAAGCGGTATTATGTTTCACTCCATACATTTTGTAGCACATCATACTGAACTTTCCAAACAGCCTCACGTATCCTTTCCTTCAAATGTTCCAAAGTTGTTGCTATTGGTGGAACAAAAAACTTCATTTTGGACATAGCCCCAGAAGAAGTCAAGGGGGGTTAGATCTGGCGAAGGAGCCGGCCAAAGAATGGGCCCCCGACGCCCGATCCAACGATCAGGCAATTGCTCATTCAGGAATGTTGTAACCTCATTGTGGAAATTGGGTGGCGCACCATCCTGCTGAAACCACACATCAGCTTTGTCCTCTAGTAGCTGGGGCATCAGCCACAGCTGTAGCATATCGCGGTAAATGATACCGTTAATTGTTTGTTCAGCAAAGAAGAATGGACCGTACTCTTTCTCAGCGGTAAGAGCAAAAACACGCTAACTTTAGGGCTGTCTTTGACGTGTTCAGTATTACAAATAAAAAATATTGCTTTTCGCTGTAGCTTTGGTAATGTTTCCATAATAAATGTTTTGAATCGGGAAGATCATTTGTAGTGTAGTCACCGTGTGTGTATATATATATATATATATATATATATATATATATATATATATATATATATACACACACCGCCTCGGTGGCGTAGTAGTTAGCGTCGCTGACTACGAATCCATCGGCCTCTGGATCGAGACCCGGTGACAGCAGCTGGCGCGCAGCAAAACCCAGCTATTCATCCTTCCACACAATAAAGAAAGTGGTTGATAGATGAATGGATACCCTGGGTTGGGTGGACTAGTGGTTAAGACGCTGGGCTGCTGGTGGGACGTGGTTCGAAATCCAAGTTAAACTGTAGGTCTAAGGTGGAGTGACAAGCTTGACCTTCGTCAGAATGAACAATTCGGGCGGAAGCAAACCATATATATATATCGGGTGGACGAAAAAACCTGGACACTTTTGTTTTTCGTACAAATTTCAAACTAGTTAAGCTAATACACCCAAATTAGTACAAGATGTAGCCAATAGTATAGTTATCATGTGCTAAACATTTCAATGGAACTCATATAAAACTTAGCCTATTGAAATCGATGTTGTATTGGCCTCCCATTTTATTGAATTACGGCCAGCACTTTCCTTTTCCACTGATCTATGGATTACTTAATTTTGTCTTGGGACACTATAGGCCAAATAACCTCAATTCTTTGTCTAAGTGCTTCCAGGTTTGAAAATGGTTCCCTGCGACCATGGTACACCAATGACTTCAGCTCATTCCACACGAAGTAATCCAGAGGATTTAAGTCAGGAGAGTTTGGTAGCCATTCTTCACTTTTTATGAATTCAGGAATGTTCGCCATCAAAAATTCTTGGGTTGCCTTGGCTGAACGAGATGGTGCATTGTCTTGAACAAAAATAAAATCTTCGTTCGAGTACAAGTCTTGGCATTCCGATAAAAGTTCTCCGAGGTGTTCAATGTAATTTTGCGAGTTCATTTTTGTTTTCTGTGGATCAGTAAAGAATAATTTGGTTTTTCCATTGTAAGAAACACCACAAGATACCATTAATTTCTTGGAAAATCGTGAAATTGGATGATAAAGACGGTCTGGCGGGATTTCCGATTTTGAAGTTAATGCATTGACTCGGTTGTTTTGTCGATTTGTTGATACAGTTAATGTAAAGTCGGACTCATCTTGAGAAAACATGCGTTTAATGTCTGCTAAATTAAATTTCTTGTGCAAAGAATTACACCTTTCTAACCGTTTTCCCATGACTTCTTTTGCTATTCTAGGGCACTCAATCTTTTAAAAGATCTGATTCCTTTACTTTTCATTATGTTTTGGACACTGTTGCGCGAAATATTTAAATTATTCGCCATTTTTCTCTGCGAAAGATGAGTACCAGGATTATTTTCCTGCGACAACGCATGCTCTTCAACGTACCTTTTGTTTTCTCGAGTCCGAGCAATACGCGGACGACCGCTGCCACGTTTTCTGTCAGTTGACCCTGATTGTCTAATTTTATTTATTATGTATTGTACTGGAAGCATTTAGACAAAGAATTGAGGTTGTTTGGCCTATGGTGTCCCAAGACAAAATCAAGTCATCCAAAGATCAGTGGAAAAGGAAAGTACTGGCTGTAATTCAAGAAAATGGGAGGCCAATACAACATCGATTTCAATAGGGTAAGTTTTATCCGCATCTGCATCCGCATCATTTTTAACATCTGCATCCGCACTTCTGACTGCGGATGTTATGCGGATATTACCTCTAATAAATTATGCAATTTACAATTAAATTAGCTTATAAAGAAGCTTATAAGGCCGAGTCATGCACATTTCATGAAAATGAAATGAAATAAAATGAAAATGAAAAGGTTTATTGGCAGACTATAGTCCATATGACAAATATTATTAATACAATGACAGTTCATATACTAAGGATAGAAATATATACAATTGATTAGAAATAATACTGCACTGTCGAAATTAAGTGGAGCTACAGACAGACGTTTTCGTACCAAGAAGTCCATAGCTTAGAGCAGCGCTGTCCAACTTGCGGCCCGCGGAATGGACTTTTGCCAAATTTCATTTCTGAATTTTCTTCCTTATTTTGTCATTTCTAGTAGGGAGAACAATATTCAGCGGGTTCCTAAGTCGTATTAACCAACAGTGTATGATTATAGGCAACATCTTGGCCGCGCTTTATAGAAGTTGGACAGCACTGGCTTAGAGGATAAATGGCAGGACTCATGGATAGCTTGGATGATCGGGTTGGTTGATTTTTTAATTCTTTGCATTAGACTATATTGAGCACGTCTTGTTACCTCCGGGAAGCTCGGGACATTGCGGGTAGCAAACATTTGCGAAGCTGAGCATCTCGGGGGTAATTTATGTAAGAGTCTAAAAGACCTGTTGTACAGCAAATTTAGGGTTCTGCCAGAACCTTTTTTATAATTCACCCAGAGTTGCTGACCGTATATATTACTGCAGAAAGTACGAAAGTGTGTGTCTTTAGCTTCACTTGTACAGAAACGAAAGTTCTTTATCGTCATATTCGCTTTAACACACAGGCTTCGAGATTGTTTTCTTATATCCGAGTCATCACTCAAGGAGCTGGTAATAGTTTGACCCAAATACTTAAACTCTTGTACTTCCCCAATTACTTCACCATTCATTTTAAACCTTATATCAGCTGGTTGATTACAGCTTTTAGGATGAAATTGCATAACCTTAGTTTTTGTAACATTAAAAAGAATATCATGTTTCTGCGAATACACTTCGCAGACATTTAGTAGCCGATCCAGACCTTTAACAGAGGGACTTATTAACACCATATCATCGGCATAAACTAAGTTATTTATCCTTGTGTTATCTATACAACATCCTACTGTTGCCTCATTAAGTGAAGCAATTAATCCGTCAATATACACATTAAACAGCATAGGGGAGAGCAAGGAGCCTTGTCTCACCCCGCAAGAGGAGCCAAAACACTCGGGTAGTACATTGCCCCACCTAACAGTGAAAGATTGGTGGGAATACCAAAATTTCAATAAATTTAATATGTACATGGGAACCTTCCTGTCTTCTAGTTTTGCAAATAAAATATTGTGGTTCACCCTATCATATGCCTTACTTATATCAAGGAAACAGCTATAAATGGTTGAATTACTGTCAATGTATTTAGATATTGTTTCTTTAAGTACATAGATACACAGGTCAGTTGAGTGGGACCTTTTAAAGCCAAACTGATTAGGAGATGTCCATAGGAAATCATTTAATCGGAGTAACAAGAGTTTTTCTAGCAGTTTCGAGAAGCAGGAAGCGACAGCAATAGGCCTGTAGTTATTGCTGGACAGAATGTCTCCATACTTATTTTTGACCAGGGGCAAGATATATACCCTCATGAACTCTGCAGGGATATGCTATGAGCAAGCATGGCTGATAGGAGCAATGATAAGTATTAATTACACTGTACAACAAATTTTCGGTTCGGAAAAAAACGGGAATAACATTCGGTCATTCTTAATATTTCGAGTGTGCTGATTCCAAATCTGAAAATAGTTTTTTCTATCACGTCACGTTTTCTTGTAATGACTGCTTAAAATCTTCATACCAAAAAATAAGAATATATTGATAAACAGATAGGCTTTATCATTGGAACAGTTTAATTATTGCTATACTTCAACATATATGCACAAAATTAACATAAAACTCTCGTATTATACTGTTTTCAACTCATTATTTGTATTTATGCTGGCGTTTGTGTGATGCTTCTGGTTGGTCACGCTTTAAATTCCAGCAGAAATCGGCCAGTATAGCAGGACTCCACTTCCCTTTGTATCGGCTCTCCATTGTGGCTATATCCTGGTGGAATCTCTCCCCGTGTTCGTCGCTAACAGCAGATGCGTTTTCCGGAAAGAATGAGAGATGTGAATGCAAAAAATGAATTTTCAATGACATCTTACATCCGAGACGTTGGTATGAGTTGATAAGTTGATCCACAAGTGCAGCATAGTTGTCGTATTTAGTCTTTCCTAGTAGACCGCTGCACACGTTTTTGAATGCACGCCAGGCTGCCAACTCAACCTCATCCATCACCGCTTCAAAGTGTTCGTCTAGCATGAGTTGGCGAATTTGAGGGCCGACGAATATGCCTTCTTTAATCTTGGCATCACTTATTTTTGGGAATTTTTCCTTTAGATATTTGAAGGCAGGCTTATCCTGTTTCAACGCCTTTGCAAATTGTTTTATGTGAAGTGGCGGCAAGATAACCTTTTCCTTTCGTACTAGTGGTTCGTGAATAACATTGTGAGATCCAGGTGAGGAATTGTCTCGCGGCGGCCATACTGAGCGTGTGTAGTGTTCAGACCTTGCTCGGCTATCCCACTTGCATAGGAAACGCATGTATTTCGTATAACCAGTTTGCAATCCATTGAGAATAGCCACAACCTTCAAATCTGCGCAGATAAGCCATTCATGTCATTGTATTTTATACAGTCCAGAATAAAAGCAACATTGTCTTACGTTTCTCTCAAGACGACTGAATGAGCGATCGGAACAGAAGGCATTGTGTTCCCGTTGTGTAGCAGTACACCCTTAACACTGTAGAGAGATGCATCAATGAACAATCTCCACTGATTCGGTTCATAGCACAAACCCAGAGCATCGAACAGACCATGTATATCAATGCAATAACAAAAATTGTTCTTCATTGTGAAATATTCCTGCAAATCCTAGGAGCGCTTTCGGAATGCTGTAATTCGTATGTCTTCCGCCAGCAGATTCCATTCTTGTAGACGTGAGGCCAGCAGTTCACTTTTTTGCTTGGTAAGTATTAAATCACGGACCAAATCATTGAGTTCAGGCTGCGTGATGAGATGTTTTTCTTTCTTGGACTCGACTTGAGCTTCATAGCATTCGCCGTCTGATTCCGATTTGTCAGAGTCTGTGTTATCGGTCGGCATTTCAGCTGGAGGACGAGGGATGGGTATATCTGTAGAATGTTCCACAGGACGCATAGCAGAACGAAGATTTGGGTAGATTATAGCCTTTTTCCCTTTTCTGTTGCAACCTGTAATGTGAGACAATAGACATTGTTGACTACTTAAGATAGCATAATTGTGTAATACATTATGCAGAGCAGGATATGCTAAAATGTGCTAAAAACACCAAATTTGACGTATATTCAGAAAAATAAAAGATTCAAACCTGTGATGCTCGTTAAGCAGAAATAGCAATCAGTTGAATGGTCCAGCGGCTCTCTCCATACCATTGGGACACCGAATCCCAGACCAGGACCGGCCGGTGCCTTTGAACCATGCAGATAACGAGCTTGTACATCTCACACAGCAGATATGAGGCGCCCAGTGCTTGTCCTGATCACCAACTTTGCATGCGAAGTATTATAATTCATAAAGCTTTTTCACATGAGAAGTCAACTTCCTTTTATACTGTTTTAACGTTAATGTCCCACAAATATAATAAAAATTGTCTGGCGAATTTTTGCACTCTCTAGGCCAGTGTTTCTTAACCTGGGGTGCTGAAATCGATTTTAGGGGAGCTGGAAAAGGGCTTCTGTCATGTGCAGTATGGATACGTTAGGTCCGTTAACCAAACGCATCGTACTGCACCGTTAGGCAGACGCTACACATAAGGCGTCACATTGTAGTGGAGTGGCAGCTTGGGATACCACCGAAGTTGTTGCTTCACAAACTCCTAATGCTAATCTTTTCTATTTTATTAACAGATATTATTGTATGAGAATCTGAATATATATTTAATTACAAAAGATTTATTGCACGTTTACATTATCACCATTAATATTAAGAAGGAAGACGTTGACTCTGTGTCACAAGAAATTTACTTTTTTTGCATGATTTTGCAAGATTAGGGGGTAGGTAATTCTCCTTGATTGTTATTCTTAACATTTCTTTTGGCCGCTTGATCTATTGTTATATTAATCAAGAACAAGTATTTTATTATATTGTTATATTCAAGAAAGTATTTAGGTTTGAATTTGTAAATATAATTCTTGTGTGTCTTGTCTTAATATCGTAGTCTCTGTAACCAGGTGAAGGGGGTGCTGGACTGCCTAGACCTAACTACAGGGGGTGCTGATGTCGAAAAAGGTCAAGAAACGTTGCTCTAGGCATTGTAGCATAACATCAATAAAAACCTGTAAAATAAGAAAATGATAGATCAATTTGCAATTTCACAGAATTTAGACGTTGTCGGTGAAATATACATAATTTGATAGCTGTTATTCAATAATACTCGCTTATAGAACCGATTTATAATAAAATATAGCTGACAATTTTGTTTTAAATGATTAATGAAAGAAATTTTTCATAAAATCAAAGTGGAAAACAGAGCCGAACACTACCACCACAGCATATGCATGACTGAACAAAATGTAAAAGATGCGTTCAGAGAACCAGTGGTTCTCAAAATGATACAATGAAATAGGGTCATTTTCATAAAATCGGCGGATGATACAAATAAATGAGTGTTATTTTCGCAATCTACGCACATAATTAGCCATAAAAATGACAATCTCATTTCCGTTTTTTTTTCACTGTTGTACAGTGTTATTAATGAACAAACAAATACAGGGTGATTCAGAAGTCAGGTTACATAGGGCTTTTCTGTTTCTTTGCAGGTAAATGAGTTATGAGATGTTATCGAAGGAGGAGCGCATTGATGTGATATTCCTAGCTGGCTACACAAGTGCATTGCCGTTAACGGTGGCCATATCGAACATGTGATGTGACTATTCCCCTGTATCATTACATAATACATTATTTCCCTATGTAACCTGACTTTTGAATCACCCTGTATATAAACCTCAAAATATAAATACCTGGTAACACAGAAAATTGAATGAAATTTGTTTCATTGAATTTTCTGTGGCTGAAAATCTTGAGAAAGTTATTATTTTGATCATAATGAAAACATTAATATTAATTTTAATTCTTATGCATTGCCTGCCATAATAGTAATATCACGAAATTTGAAAAATTATGTCATATATTCATAATTCTATATTATATTGATAGATTAACTAAATATCCGCATCCGCATCCGCGAATATTGAAATTAAAGATCTGCATCCACAGATGTTTTATATATATATATATATATATATATATATATATATATATATATATAAAAGCTACATTGAAAATATACGAATATATTATTTTTATATGAAAAATTAATAGTTTATACGTTGTCATCCAATCAACCAATTGATTTATAGTGACGATTGGTAATAATATGAAATATATTTTAGTTTACCTTCAAAAAAAATTATAACCATTTTTCTACAACCAATAAACTCTCGGCAAATGATTCACATACCAAAAATATAAGATTTTAAAAATTATTGTAGAAACAGAACTTAGCATATAAAATACTGATTTTTTTTCTTAAATACCAGTGATGTAGTCAAGACCACCATGGCCGAGACCGAGACCGGTCTCGAGTCCTATATAACTGTTAAATACCATGCAAGGATATCATGCGAGAGTAATTTACCATGAGCCTCGCATGAGGATATTAAAAAATTCCAGTGATAAGTGTATAATCTCCTAAAACTATCGGGTTATTATACTAGTTTTAGTTTTGTTTTTGTTTGGTATTAGTTCAAATATTTTTTCCCATAATTGACTTTAATCTACGATGCTCGATATGTATAATTGAAAATTTGATCCATGCAATTATGTAGTTACAGACCTATTTCGTGCGGCGTGTAAATTTTAAATATTTTGTGGGAAATCATTATTACATATGGATTAGAATACTTAGAGGGACAAGAAGTTCACATTCGTTACTTTATGTTAGTCATGTATCGGATGTCAGATTTCAGACATATGCGGATGTTCATGCATAAATTTGTCAACTTGATAATATGATGGTTTAAATTCATACTTAATTTATTAATTGACTTTCGATTTTTTGGTTATAAATATTTGATATTCGATAATATTAGATATTCGATAATATTAGATATTAGATAATATTATTTTGTAATTACTAATTATAATTTTTTTACATACTCTTTTTGGACGAGTTTTCGCCACACAACTGTGTATTACCAGGATGTGGGACGGGAACCCAACTCGTCTTTCATCCTACCAACCACTTTCCCCAACCACCCCCCTTTGGAAAGTACTGTAGTGTGCTTATGACATTGTTATGTATTGTAGCCTGAACAATTAATTATACAAATACACGACAGACATTGCCAGTTACATTAAAGATCAAATGAAGGCTGCACAAGTTTCAGTATTTGGACTGAATAGGGGAAAATTGTGCTTCAAAAATAGCAATTTAGTAAATAGTAAACGTCCGCACCATCCGCATCCCGCAGGTGCGGATGCGGGTATTGAATTTTATGCGGATGCTGATGCGAATGTGACATACATCACTACTATATATATATATATATATATATATATATATATATGGTGGTGTAGTGGTTAGCGTCGCTGACTACGAATCCATCGGCCCCGGGTTCGAGACCCGACGGCAGCCGGCGCGCAGCAAAACCCAGCTGTTCATCCTTCCACACAATAAAGAAAGTGATTGGTAGATAAATGGGTACCCTAGGTGGCCTAGTGGTTAAGACGCTGGGCTGCTGATGGGGCGTGGTTCGGATTCCACGTTAAACTGTAGGTCTAAGGTGGAGTGAAAAGCTTGACCTTCGTCAGAATGAACAGTTCGGGCGGAAGCTAACCAAAGGTTATATATATATATATATACAGGGTGTTTGAAAACTTTCTGTACAAATTGTAATGGGGGATAGGCAACACCAAGACAAACCCTTTTCGTCTATAAGTGTATGTCCGCTGACGTCACCATTCGGCGCGAGAGGGCGCCGCTGCAATTGGCTAAAAGGTGAAGTGGGCTAGACTCGCGCTTGCCGCGGGCATTCTTAAATCGGACGTAGTACGCGTAACATGGAGCGCTTCACGACTGCTGACATGCATATGGTGTATGGGGCTGCCAATGGAAACGGAAGAGCTGCTGTGAGGTTGTACCGACAGCGCTTCCCAAACAGACGTGTGCCAAACCACCAAACGTTTGCGCATTTGCATCGGCGACTGCGAGAAACTGGACCATTCCATGCAAACATGCATGACACTGGTCGGGAGAGAAACGTGCGCACTTGCGCACTCCTGACATGGAAGAAGAAATCCTACGGCGATTTGAGGACAATCCAAGCGCAAGCACGCGAGGTGTTGCATGTATCCTCGGTGTGAACCACGACCTGGTCTGGAGAGTGTTGCACGAGCAGCAGTTACATCCGTTTCATCGTCAGAGAGTCCAGGCATTACAACCTCGGGATTACCCTCTTCGTGTGGAATTCACACGCTGGTTTCTGCAGCAGACAGCGGTGCAGCCTAATTTTCCGGCTTATGTGCTGTTCTCAGATGAGGCCTGTTTCACACGTGAGGGTGTGTTTAACATGCACAATTCTCACGTGTGGGCGCACGCAAATCCACATGCTACACGGGTTTGTAATGCCTGGACTCTCTGACGATGAAACGGATGTAACTGCTGCTCGTGCAACACTCTCCAGACCAGGTCGTGGTTCACACCGAGGATACGTGCAACACCTCGCGTGCTTGCGCTTGGATTGTCCTCAAATCGCCGTAGGATTTCTTCTTCCATGTCAGGAGTGCGCACGTTTCTCTCCAGACCAGTGTCATGCATGTTTGCATGGAATGTTTCAGTTTCTCGCAGTCGCCGATGCAAATGCGCAAACGTTTGGTGGTTTGGCACACGTCTGTTTGGGAAGCGCTGTCGGTACAACCTCACGGCAGCTCTTCCGTTTCCATTGGCAGCCCCATACACCATATGCATGTCAGCCATCTCAGCAGTCGTGAAGCGCTCCATGTTACGCGTACTACGTCCGATTTAAGAATGCCCGCGGCAAGCGCGAGTCTAGCCCACTTCACCTTTTAGCCAATTGCAGCGGCGCCCTCTCGCGCCGAATGGTGACGTCAGCGGACATACACTTATAGACGAAAAGGGTTTGTCTTGGTGTTGCTTATCCCCCATTACAATTTGTACAGAAAGTTTTCAAACACCCTGTATATATATATATATCAGAGATGGGAAATCGGA
>JAJOZX010005183.1:70000-200000 GCA_023014485.1 Bathynomus jamesi
TGAAACTCTCGAGAAAGTTGTTATTTTTATTATAATGAAAATATTAATTTTAATTCTTATGCATTGCTGCCATAATAGTAATATCACGAAATTTGAAAAATTGTCATATATTCATAATTCTATATTATATTGATAGATTAACTAAATATCCGCATCCGCGGATATTGAAATAAAAAATCCGCATCTGCACCCGCAGATGTTGAAAAACTGACATCCGGTCCACCACTAATATGCTCGAAATCGCTTTGCTTCCGAGTTACAGCCCGTTATGTGTTCCAGCAAGTATCCACCTTACCTTTAAAGGAAGTGCTCAAAATGACCGCCTTGCACTTGAATACACGCCTGAACACTCGACTGCCTGACGTGTTCAAACATTCCAGGTATTGCTCAGATTTTCTGGCATCCTTGTTTTACACGTTGGCGAAGCATTTCAACGTTGTCAATGGGTGTCACGTAAACGATGGATTTCAGATGACCCCACAGGTAAAAATCGAGTGGATTCAGGTCCGGGGAGCGAGCAGGTCACGCAATGGGTTCTCCACAGCCTATCCATTTATCAGGGAAATGGTCATCCAAATAGTCTCTGGGTACTCGACTAAAATGAGGCGGAGTGCCATAAGAGGAACTTCATCTAGTAAATTGCTTAAATCATTCCTTAAAAAATTGGAATAGGATTCTCCTGTTAATCTTTCAGGCAAAACAAAAGACATTGATACTAAATTGCTGTTGGTGCTTTGACTGGATGATGGCATGCGGATTCTATTCGACCCAGTGATGAGTGTTGTGAAAATTGATCACGCCATTTCTTGTGAAGGCAGCCTCATCAGAAAACAACACGGAGGATAGAAAAAGAGGATCGTGAGCACACTGTTGAAGGAACCAAGTACAAAAAGCCTCTCGTGGTGGGAAATCAGCTTGAGTGTAAGGCCTTGTACTCTCTGACTGTGATATGGGTAAAGCTGTTGTTCCCGTAAAATTCTCCACACAGTCGTGTATCTTACACCCCCTGCTGCTGCTATCCTTCGGGTGCTGACACCAGGATGTTCCTCCACGCTATTCAGGACCCGCTCCTCCAATTCAACAGTTCTGGCGCTGATTGGTCTACCACCATCTGAAACTCGCTTTTTGAATGATCCTGTATCACCAAGACGCTCGTCTATTCTCTGAAAGGTCTTCTTATCTGGCAGACGGCGATTCGGAAACCTTTCCGCATACAGACGTCTTGCTGCAGCCGCATTACACTCGGCAAGTCCATACATGAGATGCATGTCTGCCATTTCTCTGTTTGAATAAGCCTCCATTCTCACTTCAAATGCACACTATCACTGAATAGCACAAAAACTTTTGAGGTTTTTTCTCACTGGACTGCACTTATTCACGATAAGAAGTTACGAATACGAACAGTGAAACACCGCGATGCACCTCTGACTGACTGATGGCTCTACACTCAACGATATTGAAACATGTCATAAAGTGTACGAAACATTACAGTCGGCAAGGCCATACATGAAATAAGTCTCGTACACATCTTTCAAACATTGTCGGCAAGTAGTGTTTGTGAACAGTTTGCGGAAAGAATTGCTGGAACAAAAAACGGGCTGTAACTCGGAAACAAAGCGATTTCAACAAACAAACTTTTTTCATTGTTTTCAGGTCCTGAATCCATCCTGAAAGTGCGTCCCACACGTTGTGAAACGCCCTATATATATATATATATATATATATATATATATATATATATATATATATATATATATTAGTGGTGGACCGGATATCCGCACCATTTTTACCATCCGCATCCGCACTTCTGTCTGCGGATGTTACGCAGATATTACCTCTAATAAATTATGCAATTTACAATTAAATTAGCTTATAAAGTAGCTTATAAGGCCCAGTCATGCACATTTCATGTAAAGTATTAATTATTTATTAATGAACAAACAAATATATAAACATCAAAATATAAATACCTGGTAACACAGAAAATTGAATGAAACTTGTTTCATTGAATTTTCTGTGGCTGAAACTCTTAAGAAAGTTATTTTTTCATAATGAAAACATTAATATTAATTTTAATTCTTATGCATTGCCTGCCATAACAGTAATATCACGAAATTTGAAAAATTATATCATATATTCCTAATTCTATATTATACTGATAGATTAACTAAATATCCGCATCCGCGGATATTGAAAATAAAGATCCGCATCCGCAGATGTTGAAAAACTGACATCCGGTCCACCACTAATATATATATACAGGGTGTCCCATAAGTCCGGCATCATAGGAAAAATAATAAAAAAAGGCAAAACAAAAGCTTTTATTTACAACGTGCTCAATATGTCCATTGTTTTCAATACACAAATTCAGACGTGATACCCAGTCAGCAAGCACACGGTGAATGATGTCAGGAGTAATGGTGTTACATGCCCCAATAATGCGCTGCCGCAAATGTTCAACACTCCTAATTTTCTCTGCGTATACCAGCGCTTTCAAGTGGCCCCAGAGATAAAAATGTAGTGGCGTGAGATCCGGGCTTCTAGCTGGCCATTCCACAGGCCCTCGACGTTCTATCCAATGACCAGGGAATTGTTGGTACAGGTATTCCCTTACTTTGGTGCTGTAATGTGCAGGAGCGCCGTCTTGCTGGAACCATGTTGGGAAATTTCCTTCTTCGTTCAAGACACTGGGAAATGCTTCTTCCTTGAGCATACGTAGGTAGGTGCCTCCAGTGACATGTTCATCGAAAAAGAGGGGGCCTATGATGCGATCCTTCCAAATGCCACACCATACCATCACCCGAGATGCACCTTGTTCCTTTGAAGAGGTATACCAGTGAGGGTTGTTTTGAGAGCAGTAGCGGGTGTTCTGTCGATTTACCTCACCATTTCCATAAAAAACAGCCTCGTCACTGAACAGAATGGTGGATGGGAAATTGGCATCCCGAGCATATGAATTATGGTTTGTAGAAATAGAAAAATATGAATTTCTCCTATGATGCCGGACTTATGAGACACCCTGTGTATATATTATATATATATATATATATATATATATATATATATATATATATCAGAGCTGGGCACTTCCGCAAACACTTCCGCAAATTCCGCAATTGCGGAAGTATGTTTTTCGTTTGCGGATTTGCGTTTGCGGCAAGGTCATCGCAAATTAGTGAATTTGCGTTGCGGAACTAAGACCGCAAACGCAAATCTTTCCGCAAATTTCCCACGTGGCCACTGGCCAAGCCCGCTGACAAAGCCAGAGGCGTACACTTGTAGAGGCTAGAGGGGTTGAGTTGTACAGTGAGTTCAAGTTGTGTACAGTCACAGTGTTAACTTAATTTAACTTGTGTAATGTAATGTGTGTACAGTTATACAGTTACAGTACAGTCTTCTCTAACGTGTCTAAGTCTCAAAATTTATGAAATTCAAATGATTAAATTTATTATTTAATTTATTTACTATTTACTTGCAGGAGGTGTTTTGTTCAATATAATATATCAATATATGTAGTATTTTTATTTCTTCTACAATAGTGATTTATTGTATAAATTATTTAGCCTTGTTTTTAATAAAAACAAGGCTAAAACATTAAACATTAAAAAGATATAAAAACTTTTTATACGTCTTTAATGTTTTGGATACTTTTTATAGTTAAAATTGCGATTGCGGAATTTGCGGTTTGCGGAAGTGCCCAGCACTGTAAAAATTGGAAATATGGTTTGCGTTTGCGGATTTGCGTTTGCGGCACCAAAAATGGCAAGCAGTTTGCGGATTTGCGGTTGCGGAAGGTAAGGTTTGAGTTTGCGGATTTGCGATTGCGGAAGTGATTTTGAGTTTGCGGTGCCCAGCTCTGAGATATATATATATATATATATATATATATATATATGTGTGTGTGTGTGTGTGTGTGTATGTGTGTGTCGATATTTTGTGTAATTTTTGTACATGGTAATCTAACAGTCAGTAACTTGGAAGACCAATATTTTTTATTTTTTAACATTTTTAATCACTTGTGTTTTCTTCAAGGTTTGTCGGGGTGGGTGGGTTCCATTAAAAACAAATTTAAAAAGCTGTTTTTTTTTACCATATACAGTGATTATTAAGTCTAAATTCAAAGAACGCGGTTGATATTGTACCCACGTTTTTGCACACCAAAATATTTGTTTGATGTTATGTTATGGTAGGTTAACCTAACCTAAAAAAATAACTTTGAGAAGAAAATCTGGGGATATTAAGTTTCTTTCAGGTATTGGTTATACAGATAGCACGAAATCTGAGCAGAATGGAAACACACACACACACACACATATATATATATAATATATATATATATATATATATATATATATATATATATATATACCCACACACACACACACACAAACTGTAGATATATTGCATTTACTGCGTTGAAAGTAGTTCATAAACAATAAATTAGTTTGCCCATTGTCAATCCCTTGTAATCGATTCGTTTTCTTTAATGTAAATAAATCTGTTAGGAAAGACTTCGTTAGAAATAAATTGAAATAGAAACGTTTTATAATAGAAAATCACAAATAAATGTATTCTCACATAACAAGTATGAAACGAAAAGTGTCCATATATTTGAAAATAATGGACGTAATTGTGACATTATAATAATTATAGTAAATAATTATATTATTATGATAGCGCTCAGTGAAAACGAAGATGGATTACTTTATTCCATACTAATATCATTTTTATCCACGAGACCAAACAAATCGAAGAGTTATTTTGATGGTTAGATTAAGTTAGGTTTGTTTGTTTTTTAGTGTCAATATTTTGGTCTTGTCGAGGAAATGGATATAGGTCCGCTTATTCGCTCGACTCGTACAAAATAATGGAGTTTCATTTTTATATTTGTAATAACTTCGGGACTTTTCACGACTGTAGGTTTAGGAGAGAGAATCTTATTTTCAGGATTTACACTTTACTGCGACTGTATCACTTCTTACATTATTTAATATTTGTACAAGACAAAAGAATGCCACAGTGATTATATAACATTCCTTTCTCGTAGGCGAAAATCTTTAAAATAGATATTTTTCCAAAGCAAACCTTAAAACTGTCGCTAGTTTGACTGTTATTAAAGAAAATAAAACTACATATAAATATAATAATGGGTGAGTCAATAAATAACTTTGAAACAACTTTGGATCCACCCTGTGTGTATATATATATATATATATATATATATATATATATATATATATATATATATACATGGGCGCCCGCAGGTAGGGGCAAGGGGGGCGCTTGCCCCCCCCTGGAAATGCCAAGAAAATATTTATATCCTAAACTTGCTGAAAAGTATCCAACTGCCTCCTAGAGGGTGAAAATTTTTATTTGTGTGCATGATAAAAGGTTGCTACCTTTTTATTTGTTCAGAAGTCCCCCTTAAAATTATCCCGCCAAGGATAATACGCCTACACCGCACAAAGGCAGAAAAGCACTTCAAGATGGATGTTTTTGAAAAGGTATCCTTGCTGGCAGAAAAACTAAACATTCAACTCACTGTGCCAAGGCAATGTGGAAGACAGACACATCGAAACAATGTGCAAACAACAAATGTAGAGGACTATTTCCGACAGACTATCTATATTCCATACCTTGATTCCCTAATCAGTTCACTGCAAACTCGATTCTCCGAAAACAACAATGCACAATTTAATCTTTCTTTGCTTCAACCTGCGAAGATGGCAAGTTGACTCGTGCAGACTTCAGTGAGAAGATGTCTGTCATCAACCAAGTGTATCAGATTGACAACTTTGAACTTGATACATTGAGTTGGTATGATTACTGGGCCACATCATCGCATGACACAAGTAATCAGGAATTTGTTGAGTTGTTGCCACGTACTGTGTTTTATCCTGCCGTACGTCATGCACTGCTCATTCTTTTGACTCTACCAGCAACTACATGCACAGTCGAAAGATCCTTCAGTACACTTCGGCGAGTTAAAACATGGCTGAGGTCTACTATGTCTGATGAGCGACTCTCTGGGTTATGTATGCTCAGTGTACACCGGGAGAAAATCAACTCCAACAAAACTGATTTTATGGAAAAGGTTGTTCATAATTTTGGTAGTGACCGCAGACGACTACAATTCCTATTCAAATGAGCAGTGTAGGTGATGCTCGAAACACCGTTTTCAAATTAGGTACAACATTTACTTCAGTGTGCTTTTTTCTTCATTCTATCATGTTTCTGTTATAAATAAAATAAATGATTGTTATCATGTGCATTGTATGTATATACAATATATATTTGCATTTTCCATTACAGAAAATGCAACACTAAACTTGCTTAGAATTAACCTGCTGGTTCCTAAGGGGTCAAAAGTTTTTTGCTTGCTCCGGTCCCTACCTATTAATACATTAAATTTTGCCCCCCCTTGGAAAAAATCCTGCGGGCGCCCATGTATATATATATATATATGCGAGATAATATTTCTTCATAATGATGCTCAAACATTTTGCAAATAAATTTCTTTGCTGAGATTTATTTGCTTGAAAAAAATAAATTCAAGAAAAGTCTTTTTGTTTATTTCAAACATATTTTATGCACAACAACAAAAAAAAAAGGTAAAAAAATTTAAGAGGTTTCACAAGAAAGTTTAAATGAAAAAAATATCAACTTCGTATACAAAAGTTACATTATATATATAAACCTTGGTTTTGCTTCTGCTCGAATTGCTCATTCTGACGAAGGTCAAGTTTGTTGCTCCACCTTAGACCTACAGCTTAACGTGGAATCCGGACCACGATCCACTACGGTTGGTCAGAAATTACGAAGTCCTCGCCCGGACTCGATCTCACGACCTCTCGATCAGCAGCCCAGCGTCTTACCACTGGACTAACCGGGGTACCCATTTATTTACCAACCAATTTTTACTGTGTGGAAGGATGAACAACTGGGTTAGCTGCGCGTCGCTTGCCGTCACCGGAATTAAACCCGGAACCGATGAATTCATAGACAGCAATACTAACCACTGAGGCGCATATATATATATATATATATATATATATATATATATATATATATATATTATATATGTGTGTGTGTGTGTGTGTGTGTGTGTACACACACACACACATTTGTTTTCTGCATTAGTTCATTTTGAATTACTGTAAGTGTTAATATTCTGCGATTCTTAAAAGTATTTTAACGTGAAAAATCTCGTTGAAATCTGTTGGCAAAGTTTTATTAAGGGGAATTTTTAGTTAACATTACATCTTTTACCTTTGAATATACTCTCAAATATTAAATAGTTTTATGTGTATACAATTTCAGTATGTGTAATTTTACAGCAGACACTTTTTGTATAAGAAATTGGCATCATGTTTTGATGTAAAAACGCAAAAATGTAATAAAGAATGTAACTGTCTCTCTTTATACACAGCTACTATAATTTTTTTTTTTTTTTGCCTTTTCAAATCGACAGTAGACATTTAGATTGCATTCCTGATGCGCACTCAACCTCTCGTGAAAGAAGACGCGCAGATCTCTGAATGAATTCTACACACTGAATTATTTATGCCTTTAGGGATAGACTTATATATTTTATAATATATATCTCTCTCTCTCTCTCTCTCTCTCAGGCAGCTGGGTACGCGTGACGGGTGAGGACATGCTGTGGCAAATCTGATTCCTGTTCTTAATTCCTGTTTCATCCCCTTTTCGTGTAGAAATGTTTCATCACTTTGCCGGCGTGATGGCTTCGCGCGTACATGGGTGTAGACATGGAGAGTTTAACCTTTACCTCTCTCTTAATCCTTTTGGGGCTAGCCTGAAGTAGGTCATGGGGTCTTTGTTGGACGGATACCTCGGCAAATAAAACTATAAATATTTTGTATAAATTGAAAACCATTTGTTCGAGTTTTTTGTGACGATACCAAGTGGTTAATGTGGGATCGGCACAAGTATATTATTTGTTAGTTTATACAGCGGTGCTATCTAGTGTACGATCGTGTGTGTGTGTGTGTGCATAACACAATTGTAGAACTAACTTGTATATTCTCCTCTTCTGTAAAATTTCGTTGGTTACTTTTCCAGGGTCAAGGTATTTTTTCAACCTTTTTCCGTACTCGCCTTGGCGGGAAGGGAGCGGAGGGTGGGGAGAGAGCCGTATGCTTTTCTATCCAGTGTTCTAATACTGCTAGAATAGTTAAAAGTATGAACCACTTTAATAACGGGAACCTCCCTGAGAGGACCGCAAAGTCTTTGATGTATGGATTCCAAATATTTTTTTCGTGCGCTCGACAATATTTTCGTACAAATTGTGTGCATAGTTTGGCGATGCCATTAATTAAAGGGTTATGTTTCTCCTCATTCTGTTTTGGTTCGCGTTTACAGTTTTCAGAAGTAAGAATTCTTGAAATGAAAATTTACAATTTTGGTAAAATTTCCTTATCTCTGGAAAACTGTTTCCATATTTGGGAAGATTGCTTCTCGAATGGAAAGAAAACGGTTTTCTAATTTGAGAATATCTTCGATAATGGTGTTTAAGTTGTAGGTTCTGTTATTTTTTTTAGTTTTTTTAGTTCCGCTGTGTGACATCAGTGCGTCAGAACATCATACAAATTTTTCCGACTCGTTATATGTATGTTTAGTAAGTAATAAGCACACATTTTCTAATGTTCGTATATATGCTGTATATACAGTATATATGATAACACTTCGTAAACCTTGGTTTTGCTTCCGCCCGAATTGTTCATTCTGTTCTCCATCTTGGACCTATAGCTTAACTTGGAGTCCGAACCACCACCTACCACGGGTGGTCAGAAATTACAGCGCCTCGGTGATGTAGTGGTTAGCATCGCGGACTATGAATTCATTGGCCACGGGTTCGATTCCTGGTGACGGCAAGTGGCGCGCAGCTGACTCAGCTGTTAATCCTTTCACACAATAAAAATTGGCTGGTAGATAAATGGGTAACCTAGTGGTTAAGATGTTGGGCTGCTGATCTGGAGGTCATTAGATCGAGTCCGGGCAAGGACTGTAATTTTTGACCACCCGTGGTGGGGCGTGGTTCGGATTCCACGTTAAACTGTAGATCTGAGGTGGAGCAACAAGCTTGACCTTCGTCAGAATGAACAATTTGTATTGAAGCAAAACCATTGTTAACCAAGGTGTATATATATATATATATATATATATATATATATATATATATAACATGCTAAAATATCGTAGCAATATCCAAATTAATATCGGTGTAATGCATGTGAACATTTTTTTCCTACCTCAAAATATATTTACATACCCTCTGAAGACCGAGGATAAACAAATTTATGTAAATAGAACTAACTTTTATCACAAACCGAATTTCGATGTTATACGATAAAGGAAGTTAAGGTTGCGGTGAAGGAGATGAACTGATAAGAACTAGATATATAGCATATTTATATACTATATACAGTTATACACACACAGCCTTCGACTGGGCTCAGTGGCGACTAGGTTACCTGCACTCAACCCAACGCAAGCCAAATGCCATCAGTTGTGCTTGAGTTTTTGAACGGTTTGATCGTGCTGTTACCGTGGTATATGTTTACCATAATCGTGTAACCTTTAAAACGATAGTACCACAGTGGCACTTCTTGTAATTCATTATACGTAGTGGGAACATTCAATTAATCGGCACATTGGCTTCGTAACTTATTTTTTATAATTATTACTTCATTAATTTGTGGCTGAAACGTGCCCTCGTGAACTAAACTTTTAGTGACTTTGATTGGTGATCATTTCTGCTCCTCGAGAACTAATTTAAAATTCTTTGACTCGTTTATTATTTACAGCTGAGCGTATAATTTTAATTTTGCTTTTAATAATTTTCTGCTTTTCCTCGATTACCTAGTAATCTCCTGATAATTCTTTTTAGAACATTCATATTGTAAAAAGAAAAGAATTATACAATGTTCCGAAGTAAACCTAAACTGAAATAACATTATATTATATTCCCTTTTCGTGGTATTCATATTGTCATATATTTTAGAGTCACAAATTGAGAATTCTTGAATAACAATTCTGAGACAGGGGGTGAGGAGAGTGTATAAAATTTTTCCTCTTCATTGTTTATCATTTTTCATTGATTAAGAACCTCAAATGTAAGTGACAGACTGAAAATGGGACATTGTAGAACAGAAAATGGGATTAGGTGTATATATTATATGAAAATAATCTCATTTGGGATCTCCATTTATTTGGGCGTGAGGGGTAGGGGACTCATTTCTGGACAAAAGAAGGAATAGGAACGACTTTAAGGAGTTAACACTCTCTTCGTGGGAGAGTATGCTCAACTTGCTTCTACATTAGTAACTTGCTCGTGATTAGGTATAATACGTCGGTATGTGAATAGGTATAAAACGTCGAGCCATTAATGTGAAGTTCCTGGGTTTGAGTCTCGGCCCGACTTCAGTTTTCAGTAATGAAATAATGGTTCGGATCCCACGTAAAAACGTACGTCCCCTCCGTCATATGTCCTTTTTCGTTACGAAAGACGTTAAACAATCCCCCCCCCCCAAAAAAAAAATTAAAGGTAAATATAAAAATTAGTACAAAAGTTTCTCATCCGGACTAAATCTTATGCCATAAACGTCGTACAGATACGACCTACGTGACATTTTCGTTATCGATTGTATACTTTATATATATATATATATATATATATATATATATATATATATATATATATATATATATATATATATATATATATAATTATGTGATTTAAATTCCTCTCTTGATTATTGCGTGCACGTAAAACTTCGCCTGTGTTTCGTGTTAGAAATGAAATTATTGTTTAAGGATTCGAGAGGTAATCAATTTCTGCTTTGTGGCAGGATACAGACAAATTTTATATATATATATATAATATATATATATATATATATATATATATATGTGTGTGTGTGTGTGTGTGTGTGTGTGTATATACAGTGGTGTAGTGCTGTGGGAACGGCGTTCCCTTACTTTTTTGGTAGACGGAACGGCGTTCCCTCACTATTTCAAATAAATCCGAACTTACAAATCTCTAACGTCATGAAATTTTAATTCCCACCCCTAGAAGAAATATGAGAAAGAATCATTAACTGTTTCATTTCTTTTAGCTTCGACTGAGGCAATGCTAGCCTATAAAGATCTGGTGAAACAGTCACCACGGCGTACCAGTTGTTAACTTTTTTTTAGTTAATCATTCCAGTTGTTAGCTATTTTTATTGATCGTACTGGATGTCGTATATCTAATGACACTGGAAATACTGCATCTTCAACCTTGGAATATATCCTAATATCCAGTGCATATGACCTCAAAATATTCCTGAAATTGGTCAGATTTCAAAAGATTTCCCGGGAGCTTACAGTGCCCCCGGACCCCCAGCTGTATGGGCTCGCCGCGCTCGCCATTCTCTCCCACGCATCTGAGTAACACTTTCAAAATGCGTTCCCTCACTTCTTTATTTAGCACTACACCACTGTGTGTATATATATATATATATATTGACGGTAGGCCTTATAATCATGTAATTAGAGTAATTAAATAAATGATTGCTTGAGACTCGAGATCACCAGATCTTTTAATCAAAATAAATGTCATTAAAATAAGGAGATTAATAAAGCGAGTTTTCTTCCTTTAATAGCATATAATAAATGATAAAAGTCACGAAGTTTACAGTGGAGGGAATGCAAATACATAGAATAAATGAGACGGAATTGAATGTTTGATTGATCCATTTGTGTGGCAGCTTATAATTATTAGATAAAATACAAACGGTGCGCAATTGAATTTGAGTGCTTATAATTAAAATAGGAATGGCGAAATATGCCCTACGAATGGCATGAAGATATGGTCGTCACATGATGTTGGCTCGCGTATGATTGGTGTAGGTAGATTAAGCTGCATGCCTTGAAGGTATGCTGTAACGTCAGCTTCAAAGGGCGAGGTATGCCCACTTGCAAAGGAGAAAAGCGCGTGAATAAGTGCTTGTCTGTAGATATCACTGACGAAGGACTCGGAAGTATGTTGTTGCAGAAACGCTTGAGGGTGAAGAAACTGCTGGCACAGCTAATACCAGTGGGAAAGACTTTGTAAATTAAGTCTATATTCGCTGAAAAGAAGAGAGACACCATAATCTACACATGGAAAATAATAGAAAAACTGGTATCTAACTTCAAACTGAACCCAGTAGCCACCCAAACACGGCTTCGAAAGAAGACTAGACGCCTGGGTCAGGTCGGTACCAGACGAGCTGGGTGTCCCTGGCTATGTACAATAAAGATCGCAAGAGAGCAACTCGCTCATCCACCAGGCTAGGCCTAGAGGTGGGACCACCACATAAAAAGTCTAGTATCCCACCATATATACTGTACAGTATAGGAATAAGAGGACAGAGAGATGGTACATGTTTATTTACAAACGTTTCGGAAATTTTCATTTTCCATCATCAGTGCTAAAATTTTAAAAGCAGATAAAAAATTAATAAATATAATGAACGGAAACTTATGCAATATATTTAAATAAACGTGTGATATTAATGGTGTTTAGGTAATTAAAATTAAAAATAAAATATGAAATATAGAAAAGCGATCAGTCGTCAGATATAAAGTAAAAAGCGAACAAAATTGAGAGGAGTCTTACCAGATTGTTATTGTCGGGTAAGGGGACTAATTGAACAAAGGGTTGGGAATGAATGGTTGTTGGAAGGGGTCCATATTAGAAGAGTTGGGGCCAGACGGAGTGATGGTGAATTTCTTCTCAGTGGTAGGATATGGCAATTTATTTGGCTATGTTTAAGTTAAAGGCAGAACTGTAGTCGTTGAGAGTTAGTTTAATACTGAGGATGTGTAGGGACTCCAAAATGCGGAGGTCGGTTAGATGGTTGGTTGTGTTGATAATTTTGAAATTGAAGGGAAGTAGTGGGTGGTTGTGAAGGTGGCAGTGATCTCTTATTGCTGATTTAGAGGGTTTATTTAAGGGTTGCGATGTTCTGGTAGAAATACCGCGATGCTCGTCCACTCTGGTTTGATACTGGCGATCGTATTGAAAACTATACGATCAGAATAAAATTTCGGAAAGCATTTACAACCAAGTACGTTCTTCCGGCTCATCCCCACGTACTCTTTACGGCCTCCCCAAAATACACAAACCCAACGTACCCATTAGACCCATCCTTTCGGCCTACACCACTCACAATTACAAACTAGCAAAATTCCTAATTTCTACCTTAAACCCCCTAACCCAAAACGAATATCCAGTCACCAATTCCTATGAATTCGCTAAAGAAATACTAACCATAAATAATTCGAATAACCTCTATATGCATAGTTTCGAGTCCAGTGGTGGGCGCGGTACCAAAATTTGGGGGTGCGTTACGCGGTACTGCGGTACCTCAGCATGCCCAGTGCGTTACGCGGTACTGCGGTACTTTTTCAGGTCCCCCTGGTGCGTTCCGCGGTACTGCGGTACTGCGGTACTGCACACAAGAACAACACAAGTAATAGCACATATTTTCAGAAATTGCATATCGGCGATTTCGCACCTGAACTTTCTGCCATAATGGCTAAAAATCGATCTTTGTCACAGAAATGTAACACACGTGCAACCGGCTCAAAAGCAAGCACTGCACTGAGGCGTTGTGATAGGATGGCAACGTAACATGTTCTGAACGAAAACTTAACGTGTCTAGAGTTAGGCTGATGCAACACACGCAGCATTCGTCTTACTGTACTCCTGTAATAAGGTTTACTTCAAAAAAAGTGTTAATTTTTTGAAAAGTCGTGTTTGTCGGTACCGCGGAAAGTACCGCGGGAAATTTGAATGCGGTAGCGGTACTGCTGTACTTTCAGCGATCCTTTGCGGTACTGCGTTATGCGGTACCGGTTTGGTAGTGCGGTAGTACCGCAGTACCGCAGTACCGCAAAAAATACCGCAAGTGCCCAGTTTTGGTTTCGACATAGTATCCCTTTTAGGCTGTCCCGTTTTGGACGAATCTCAGTTATTTATGTCCAGCCCTCTCATATCGTGACAAATGATGATTTAAGTATGCTAACCAATTTTTAGACCGAAATCAAAAAATTTGACCCCCGAGCACTCTATTCAAAAATTTAAGGGTCAAATTTTTTTTAAAATTTTAGTTTTTTCGATTTTATGCCTATAATTTTAATTTTAGACATTTATAAATGGTTCCAGCTGATGCGTATTAAAAAAATGAATCATTTGATACCGAATTTATATTTCAAGTTTATTAAATAAATAAGGCAAATAAAAGAAAATTAATCGCTTTCCGTTTAATTATCAAACAAAAATGGTAAAAATAATAAAAATGTCCTTCTTTTATGGACTAGAAAAACAAAAGCTTCCTCTACATAAGAAAAAAAAATGAAAATAAAACTTTCTTTTCATAAAAAATGACTAAAACTTCAACTAGGACAACATTTTTGATTCCTTACAGAAAGTAAAGATCAAATTTCGATACAAAGACATTACACAATTATAAAATTAAAACAAGATGAGAAAAAATATAAAACAAGTGCAATGAAAAAAAAAAGTACTAAACTCCATAAACCTAAAATCTTCCTTTTAAAATAAAGAACTAAGAATTTATCAGGTCATCCCATAAGTAATGTCGTTTTTTACGATAGATTAAGTTTAAACTAGTCCTACTTGGTTTAAGCATAAATTTTCCGAAGGTTATATCTAAGAGGAGATCTATCGTGTTTCGCTACATACTTTACAGACCTTGACAAGTGAAGACGTGTGTTTTGCTTTATGTGAACCCCTCATAAACATGGCGGTATCAGAAGAGCATATCAGGCATATAATGCTTTACGAGTTCAAAAAAGGGAATAGTGCCACTGAAGCAACATGAAACAGTAAGGACGTTTATGGCAACGATATTCTGCATGTGAGGAAATGTCAAAGATGGTTTCAAAAGTTTAGGAATGGTGACTGCTGTTTGACAGATGCAGCACGCTCTGGACGCCCTCCTGAGTTTGATGGTGACCGGCTGTTAGCCGCACTTGAAGAAGACTGTTCAACAATTGTCGAAGAATTGGCCCAGAAACTCAATTCATCCCCGTCCACCATCCATCGACATTTGCAACAACTCGGGAAAGTGCCTAAGTTAGGAAAATGGGTGCCACATGAATTGTCGGTCGACAATCTAAGGGTGCGGGTAAACATTAGCACAGCTCTTCATTCCCGTGAACTCCAAGATCCGTTTTTGCACCGTTTAGTGACTGGTGATGAAAAGTGGATACTGTACCAGAATGTTAAGCGCCGTCGACAGTGGGTTTGTGTCGGAGAACCAGGGACACCACAGCCAAAACCAAATCTTCACCCTCGGAAGGTGTTGCTTAGTGTTTGGTGGGATAAAGGTGGTGTAATACACTTTGAAACCTTACCACACAACCAAACAATCACCGCTCAAGTCTACTGTCAACAACTGGATCGATTGAACACTGCACTAAAAGAAGAGAGACCTTCTTTGATTAATCGGAAAGGAATCGTGTTCCACCACGACAACGCACGTCCTCATACCGCTCGGATCACTTTTGCAAAAATTGAGGAGCTTGGGTGGGAAAAACTTCCACATCCTCCATATTCTCCAGACCTTGCGCCTTCAGATTATCATCTCTTCAGGAGTCTGCAAAACTATCTTGACGAGAAACAGTGTACTTCTTTAGATGACCTGCACACCAGTCTTTGTACATTTTTTGCCTCAAAACCGCCTGAATTTTATAAACATGGCATTGAAAAGCTTGTAGGACGTTGGCAGAGTGTCATTGATTCCGATGGAAAATATATACTAGATTAAAGAGTTTCAGTCGAGTTTTTTTTGGTCCTTCAAACTCCGATCTAAAAAACGACATTACTTATGGGATGACCTGATATTTTCGATTTTTCGAATGCGCGGCCTAATCTCTGACATACTTGGTAATGTTTTTTTCTTGAAATCAGGCACTTTTTGTCTATTGTCTTCAACCATCTGTAGCAGATTTTGTTTTGGTTTTCATCTCTAGTGATCGAATTAGCATAATCTTCTATTAATTTAACACCTCGTTCGGCCGTGTCATTTACTACTTTCATATAGTGTACAAAATTACTCATTCTTTTGAAATCTTCATCATCTTTCTATTCGTTTGCAAATTTTCTAAGCCAGTTACCAGAATAATTGAATAAATTCAAGAAGAGCCATGAGTTTGGCCCAGCTAGATCCGGAAGTTTCGTGGAAGGGTTAAGTGTAGAAAATGTTGGTGGTCCTCGTCGGTTAGAAAATCCTCGCTTCTCGAATTTCGACATTGATTTAGCAATTTTGGTCTTCAATTCACCACTTAAATTTTCTGAAAATAAAGAAAACGGTACCATTTCTTCAGTAACATACCAGAGGTGGCGATCAAGGGCCTTAATAGCCTGGTTTGCTGCTACTTCATCGATTTTCTTGTATGCTTGCAAGTCGTGATATAACTGCAGGTCATTTTCAGGTGCTTCAACTCCTTTTGTAGATGACACCCAAACTTTGATATATATCATTACTATAAATTTGCATACTCTTTCCAGCTTATTCACCATATTTTCAGTGTAACCTGCTTGATCACTAAAAGCAAACATTTTTATACAATACATGATTGTAGCCATCCATCTAGCACGATGCGAGGCTCCAGGATGAAGCCAACGAATTCCTTTTGGTGGAGTTTGATTCAAAATTTGTAGGCATAACTCAACACTTTCTTTATAATCCCCGCGAAGTAATACATTGCTATCTTCATTTTGCAGGATTTCATACAGATATTTTGTTACATCTTCAATTTTATTCTTTAGGTATCTGTTTGTTGTTTCCAATGTTTTATGTTTCTTGCTCGTATCTAAATTCTTCCATACAGTTTGTCTAAATTTTTGAAAAATTTCATGATCAGGTGATATTGATTTGCCAAATATTACTTTAAAAACATCATTCAAAATTCTTTCGAATATATGATGCCTGCATGCGCACCAGAGTATCCTCTGTCCTAATAAGTCTTCTAGTCTTTTGCAGGCACCATTGATACAACCGGAATTCGATGCGGCTGTATCGAAAACCAACGAAACCACTCTTCCTTCAAGGTTCCAATCCATAGCAGCTTCAAAAGTGGCTTGGGCTTGAGAAAATCCAGTAGCATCAGGGATATCTGGAACCGCTAAAATTTTGCCTTCCTTCGCACTTGGCATTCCCGAAACTAAAATAGCCAACCGTTCTTTCTTTTCACCTCTCAATTCTGTAACTATTTTAGAATCCCAATGGAGCGAAGAGAAATTTGGAGGCTCAAAATCGATTTTCACTTTCTTAGATGTTCTCCCTAGTTTTCTTTCCTGCATTCCAAGAAGTTGTTCTGGACAGGCTGACTGTTTCTAAATCTATATCACAGGCAGAAAGCACAGTAGCAGCAAAAGCTGTTCTTTGATTTAATGACAAGTTTAATCTGTCAGCTATATTGCTAACTTTAGAAGACTTCATAATATTTTGACGCTTAGGACCTTTTATCGCACTCGAAAGTTTAAATTCTGGATCATCTTGCTCCGATTCTGAAGACGAATTTTCTTGATAGACCATATTCATTTTAGATGTTCCAGGCATTGCTCTCCTTTGTGATTCTTTTAGTTCACGGTTTTTTATTTCTTGGATTCTTTCAGCTTTAGCTTTAGTCTTCTTTTCATATATTTTATCTAGACCTCCTAAGCACATTTCCCTTTCTCCTCTCTGATCTTCCAGAAATTTAACATCCCAAATTTTCGTTTCATTACTTCTTAGTGGATCTTTCATTAAATTTCTTCAGCGTTCTGAGAGCTGATGTCAAAAATTTTTTAGAACCTGGTTCAATTCCTGAAGTTTATTGTCATAATTAGGACGTTCTGCAATTCGTGCAATAGTATCTCTCTTTTTAATTAAGTCCTTTAATAACTGTTTAGGTCTCGGATGACGCCCAACTTCTTTAGAAGGTATACTGGCCAGGATCCAAAAACGTTTAACTTTTTCCAAAACTACTTTTATTGTCTCCTCTACTGAGTTATTCCTCATGGAGTTTCATTTTAGACTTAAAAAGTGACGAAGAACATCTCCATTTGAGGGAAAAAGTGCCCCTCTGTGTGGTTCCAAATGAGGAAGGAGTCTCCAAGAACAGAATTATCACGTTCCTTATCTTTTCTTAACTTTCGTTCATCCGAAGCCATAGTTAATCATTAGGTAACTAGTTGACTAGCTAAAATCCTGAAAAAAATAAGAAAAACGTAAATAAAAACAATTTTTAAGCCAAACCTATATAAATTTGGTATCAAATGATTCATTTTTTTAATATGCATCGGATGAAACCATTTATAAGTGTCTAAAATTGAATTTATAGGCATAAAATCGAAAAAACTCAAATTTTTTAAAAAATTTGACCCTAAAATTTTCGAACCGAGTGCTCGGGGGTCAAATTTTTTGATTTCGGTCTAAAAATTGGTTAGCATACTTAAATCATCATTTGTCACGATATGAGAGGTCTGGACATTAATAACTTTGAGATTCATCCAAAACGGGACACCCTAAATTCCCTTTACACCAACGTCCCAATGAAAGAAGCTATCGACATCTGTATTACCAACCTATTTGCCAACAATCTGAACACAGTCCTTAATTTAACAAAACAAGAATTCACCAAACTGCTAACGCTTGCCGCTTCAGAACCTTATTTCTTTTTTAATCAACAACTTTATCAACAAACCGACTCACTAGCTATGGGATCCCCCGTAAGTGCCACTTTAGCCAACATCTTTCTCAGTCACCATGAAAATAACTGGCTTCTCCATTGCCCCACCCACTATAAACCACACCTATATAAACGATATGTTGACGACACCTTTCTCCTTTTTTCACAATGCCAACCACGCCCCCCTTTTTCTTAACTATCTTAATTCCCAACACAAAAACATTAAATTCACCAAATAAGACGAATCCAATAACACCCTACCCTTCCTAGATATAACAAAACAAAAAAGCAAATTCAGCACCTCCATATATCGAAAACCCACATACACAGGCCTAGGTACTAATTACCTAAGCCACACCCCTTCGCCATATAAAATAAACAGCATCAAAATTTTAATCCACCGCGCCTATCATCTTTGCTCTTCGTACTTATTCCTCCACAACGAAATAGAATTCATTCATAATTTTGGCATCAACAACTCCTTCCCAAAATATCTTTTACAATTTTTAACCAGAAATTTTCTTAATATTTATCAACCCCCCCTTAAAGTTCCCACCGTTAAAAAAGACGTACAATACGTTTCATTTCCCAATTACGACCATATCAGCCACAAAATACTTTCAGAACTCCGCCTCCTACTCACCCCTCTTTACCCCCAAATTAACTTTCAGTTCGTTTTCACCAACAATAATAGCATCAAATCACACTTCAACCACAAAGAAAAAACACCTCAGCCCCTTGCTTCGTCCATCATCTACGTTTCAACTGTGTTCGCTGCAAAGCGAACTATCATATATTGGCAGCACTATTCGCAAGTATCAAACCAGAGTGGACGAGCATCGCGGTATTTCTACCAGAACATCGCAACCCTTAAATAAACCTCTAAATCAGCAATAAGAGATCACTGCCACCTTCACAACCACCCACTACTTCCCTCCAATTTCAAAATTATCAACACAACCAACCATCTAACCGACCAGCCAGACTCCTTACTGAGCGAACACATTCCCTGGGCTCTCTGATATTGTTTCTATAGGGTGGCCACAAAGTCCCATTACCCCCTAGAGAAATGAATCGTATAACAATGATATGGGCAGGGGGTAACGGGACTTTGTGGCCACCCTATACTTTTGGACATTGCCGATGAATTTTTTTTGGAAAGTTTTGAATTTTATATACTTCCGTTTATATTCACATTGTTGTAGTTAAGTAACTGAATATTAGTGGTTTTTATCGATTTAGAAGTTTTCATAGCGTGCCGGCTTAATTTAACTTAAACTTGTGACGGTTATAAACGTTAACTACTTTAACTTGCGCGATGCCGTCGCAGAAAGCTTCGTGTGCTAGGTGTGGGGTTAATCGGTGGTATACGGATTTTAAGGATTACGATGGCGGTCCTATGGCGATTACCGAGAGATCGGTTTGTTTCTTTTATGATTTAAGGGAAGAGAGAGTTGATATAAAACGTAGTGTACGCGAGGTGACGGAAAGACTTGCAACGCTTGGTGAGGGCAGGGGTAGGGTTACAGCTGACGAAGGCCGAGCCTATACTAACGTTGAAGACGTTAGTAATTTGACGGGTGAGGTGAGGAACATAGTTTCTAGTATAGGTAGCTTATTGGGAAGGTTAAACAGAGTTGAGGAAGGGGTTAAGGTTGGTCCGAGATTAGTAGACGGGGAGGGATTTAAAGAAGTTAAGGGTGGAGCTGGGCCACGTACGTTAGGCGATAGGAATCCCCCCCCCCCTATCGAGGTTTCGAACCCTTTCACTCAGTTGGATAGGGATGTGAACGAGAGGGAAACTATTTTAATTGGAGACTCCTTACTGCGTCATATGAATAAGGAGTTCATTGAACGGAATCCAGCCAAGAGGAGGAGGGTCTGTCTACCAGGGCTGACAGAGTTAGGGACGAAGTGGACAGGATTGACGTTGCCTCCCGTCACTCGATGTTGGTGACGATGGTAGGGGGCAACGACTCGTATAGGCCCGATACGAGAGTGCCTGACCTTTTGGAGAGATATAGGGGGTTAATTAGGTCCCTGAAGGCAAGGTCAGATAGGTCTTTATTTCTAGGTATTACCCCTAGCACGGTTTGGGTCTTAGGATTACGTCGAAAACAATATTTTTGAATACTAAACTAGAAGAGATTTGTGCTCAGGAAAATGTACCCTTCGTAAAGCTGTGGTCAGAATTTAGTGATCCTAGCCTTTTTATAAAAGATGGGGTGCATTTTAATGAAATAGGGAATGCTAGGCTAGGTAGTTTTTCGATGAGAACGTTCGAAAGCTGTATAAGTCAAAACCTTCTTTAAACGTTGTGGGTCCGGGAAACGCCGGCCCGACGTGAAAAATAGTTTAAAATGCCGATCCGTGGTAAAAAATAATTTAAACGTCTTTTATTGTAACGCGCGTAGTATTAGAAATAAATTGAACGAATTTAAGACGATATTTTATTTCGGGAACTACGATATAGTTGCTATAACCGAAACGTGGTTAAATACCGTGACTCGGAACTTATTGGGGGAACTTGATATAGCGGGTTTTAACCTTTTTACTAATGATAGGTTACATAGGATTGGTGGCGGCGTTTTGCTGTACATTCGTAATTCCCTTAGGGTTATTGAGGTTAAGATAGATTTTCCGGCAGCAATTAATGCGATATGCGTTGAAGTTAGGGCGCGCAGTATTAGCTTTAATTTTGTTGTTGTTTATAGACCTCCCGTTTAACCCCTCGATACCGTTACTAGATTTTACTCACCTCTTAGTAACTTTATTAATAATCGGGATAGTATAATTGTCGGAGACTTTAACTGCCCTAATGTTAATTACGAGACTTTTACTGGTAATAATGAGGGTTTGAGACTGATTGAGTTCATGGAAGATAATTTTTTAAGCTATTGATAGAAAACACTAAGGATAGTAACGTAATAGAAGTCCCCGATTTTCGTAGGGCTAATTTTGATAGTTTTGCGGACAGGATGAGAGTAGTGGACTGGGATAATTTATTTATGGGTAATGACGCAAATTTTCATTGGGAGGCGTTTAAAGAAAATTTTATGAATATCGAAAGGGAGTTTATTCCGCGTAGGCCCAAGCGCGCTTGAAATCATGGTAGGCCCAAGTGGTGGACTAGGGAAGTAGGCGAGTTCATAAACGAGCGTAACAGCTTATAGACTTAATAAGCGCAATGGTACGGTAGCTAACTTTAATAGATATATCGAGCTTAGACGTCAGGTTAAAAGATCTGTTAGGAATGCTAGGCGTAATTTAGAGATACTTATAGCTGCGGATAGTAAACATAATCCAAAAAAGTTTTATGACTACGTCAATAATCGTAAGCCGATAAAAGATAACAGAGGCCATTTAGTGGACGTTAACGGCGCTGTGGCTTCCGACGCTCAGGCGATGGCGGGTATTTTTAACAACTTTTTTGCGACAGTTTTTACCGTAGACGACGTAAATAATGTCCTCGACGTGGACGATATCGTTCCATTTAGTAGCGAGACTACAGGGTGTCCGAGAATTATCTGTACAATTTTTGGCTGTTATTAAAAGTCAACCATGAAGTGTAGAAATTCCAGTTTGTCCCATTTTACAGAGAATCTCATTAAGTTTTTTCTGATACCAAGTTTTGACAAGTTTTTTAGAAATGTACGCGGGTGACAGACTGATGATTTAAAAGCAAGAATCACAGCTGCTATTGAGCGAATTGATGTGGATATGCTGCAGCGTACATGGCAACATTTGGAGTATCGATTGGATGTTTTGCGAATCACTAATGGTGCACATATCGAATGTTTGTAACAACGTTACTTTAATAAAAGAAACTTTTGAAAATACAGATTCTAAATAATCTTGTTTAAGAATTTTACGTGTGTTATCAAGAATTTTATTAAAAGATCAAATTGTACAGATAATGTTCGGACACACTGGAATTTCTAAAAAACTTGTCAAAACTTGGTATAAAAAAAAAACTTAATGAGATTCTCTGTAAAATGGGACAACACTGGAATTTCTACACTTCATGGTTGACTTTTAATAACAGCCAAAAATTGTACAGATAATTCTCGGACACCCTGTATTTTGACTGAAATAACTGTTTACGAGGGTGAGGTTGCGCATTATATCGATAAGCTAAAAGTTAGCAAGGCTTCAGGCCCTGACGCGCTTTATCCTAGACATTTGAAAGATTTGAAAGACGTTATCGTAGGCCCCTTAACAAAAATTTTTAATAAGTCACTGGAAGCGGGGATTATTCCTGAAGACTTCAAATTAGCTAAAGTTACGCCTATTTTTAAAAAAGGCGACCGCACAGTAGCTAGCAATTATAGGCCTATTAGCTTAACGTCAGTTGTCGGTAAACTTTTGGAATCCGTAATTAGGGATCGTATCGTCGATCACTTAGAAAGTCGTGACTTGATTAATAGTAGTCAGCATGGGTTTCGACTCCGTAAATCTTGTTTAATTAATTTATTAGATTTTTATAATGAAATAGTGCGCGAATACGATAGGCATAGAGCGGCTGACGTTATTTATTTAGACTTTAAAAAAGCGTTCGATACGGTTCCGCATAGAAGATTAATTGCGAAGGTTAAAGCGCACGGTATACGCGGTCAGGTAGCTAACTGGTTAGACCCGTTAGAGGAATGGCTTCGTGCTATGAAACAGAGGGTCGTTGTTAATGGTAGTGAATCGGGGTGGTTGGATATAGGTAGCGGTGACCCACAGGGTTCAGTGTTAGGCCCATTGCTATTCGTAATCTACATTAACGACATAGATGTAGGCTTGACTAGTAACGTGTCAAAATTCGCGGACGATACTAAAATAGGCGGTAAAGTTGTTAACGTGGACGATAGAAATAGGCTCCAAGACGATGTAAATAGGATTATGGAGTGGACGGATAAGTGGCAGATGCAATTTAATGTAAACATATGTAAAGTTTTGCATATAGGTTCTCGTAACAATAATTACACGTACACGATGGACAATAGACAGTTAGCGAGCGTTGACGAGGAAGTCGATTTAGGCGTACGCGTATCTAAGGATTTAAAAGTTAGGAACCAGTGCCTGGAGTCTTGCGCAAAAACTAATGGGATGTTAGGCTTCATAGCGCGTAATTTCGAATTTAAATCGAAGAATATTATATTGCCCCTTTAGAAGTCCCTGTCAGGCCTCATTTAGAACATGCCGTTCAGTTTTCGTGCCCGTATTTGCGTGAGGATATTGATAGTTTGGAAAGAGTTCAGCGTCGCGCCACGAAACTAATTCCGTCATTGCGCAACAAGTCTTACGAAGATAGGATTAAAGAGTTAGACTTGCATTCACTCGAAACTAGGAGATTAAGGGGGTAGCTTATTGAAGTTTTCAAAATCGTTAGTAAAATCGATAACGTAAATTTTGACAAACTTTTCACTTTCGATTATAGCAATACTTATAATAACGGATTTAAGTTGCGTGGCAGAAGCTTCATTACTAACATCGCTAAAAACGTTTTTACGTTTAAAGTAATTGATAAATGGAATAATCTTCCTGCGTCCGTCGTGAACTCTACCAGCGTTAATATGTTTAAGAACCATTTAGATAGGTAGGCATTTTAAAAATATTAACGTTGTTTAAAATAATAAAACAATTGACAACAGGAGCTCTGGGGGTAGTGGTCGAGGATGAGTCTGTTGACGATTAATGCCAGCTTGTGACACGCCAGCGTGTGATATGCCAGCAATATAAAAAAGAAAAAAGTTAGACAAACACGAACTTAGATGTAGCTCGTAGTTTAAACTAACCCACTTTTTGTTATAGTCTTCATACTTTTTTTCTTTTCTTATCCTCTTTTTACTTGCGTGTCTGTAGTTTGCATGGTATGACAGTGTTTAAGTTAAGACTATGTTTGCATGGTTTGTAAGCGTTCTTATTTTACTTCTTTTCATCTTTCACCCCTTTCCTATTCTCTTCGACTATTTTTCCGACTTGTCGGCAGTGGCCGGCGGATGATGATGGTGAGTCTTTCTTTTTCTGAATGAATGTTAACCCACGAATGATAGGTTTTGCTACTTACTTAACCCCCTACTCTCTCCTTTTAACCCCCTACTCTCTCCTTTTAACCCCCTACTCTCTCCTTTCTCTAGGGCTAACCTTAGAGTGGATCTTAGGTCTTTGTTAGCCTTAGTTTCTGTAGATCTGTAGACCTCCGCATTCTGGAGTCCCTACACATCCTCAGTATTAAACCAACTCTCAACGACTACAGCTCTGCCTTTAACTTAAACATAGCCAAATAAATTGCCATATCCATACCCCAACTCTTCTAATATGGACCCCTTCAACAACCATCCATTCCCAACTCTTTGCTCAATTAGTCCCCTTACCCCGACAATAACAACCTGGTAAGACTCCTCTCAATTTTGTTCGCTTTTTACTTTATATCTGACGACTGATCACTTTTCTATATTTCATATTTTATTTTTAATTTTAATTACCTAAACACCATTAATATCACACGTTTATTTAAATATATTGCATAAGTTTCCGTTCATTATATTTATTAATTTTTTATCTGCTTTTAAAATTTTAGCACTGATGATGGAAAATGAAAATTTCCGAAACGTTTGTAAATAAACATGTACCATCTCTTCGTCCTCTTATTCCTCGCTAAGCTACGTTTCCCTAAGAACAAACCCTTCAATCAAGTGTGTGTGTATATATATATATATATATATATATATATATATATATATATATATACAGGGTGGTGCAAAAGTCTGGACCCATAGGCGGTTTATATGGAAAAAAAGTGTGGCCTGCAGGAAGTTTATTATGAAATGAAATTTAATTAACCATACACCAGTGACTAAATTATGTTAAATTTAACGTTCTACGTAGTTCAGAATTTACAATAAGTGTTCGAATTGATGTCCATCTTCTTCCAAACACTCCTTCTTTTGCGTACAAAAGCACAAGCTCTATTCTTTCTGCTATTGTTAACTTCTCTGCCATAGGGTAACAATCTGAAAAATATTTAGTAAAATTATAAACAAAAATTAAATTATAAAAACTATTATAAAAATCGAAAGATATTTTTTATATAGTAAATTGCCTATGGGTCCAGACTTTTGCACCACCCTGTATATATATATATATATATATATATATATATATATATATATATTATATATATATATATATATATATAGGGTGGTGTATCGGGGCCAAAAAAATTAACGCGATACGATACTCGATATATTGGCAAAAATGTATCCCGTTACGATACTAGATATATGAATAATATATGTATCGCGATACGATATATATATATATATATATATATATATATATTATATATATATATATATTATATATAATACACAGACCGTGCATGGAACCAGGAACTCTTCTGGGAAAATTAAATCCACTATAGTCCGAATAAGTAATGGTAAATGACAAACACTATAGTTTTTTCTTTTTCATGATGTTAGCCCGACGTGGGCAACGGGTCACAATGTTTGTGAGTGCGTACGAGACTTACTTCATGTATGGCCTTGCCGATTGTACTCTTTCGTACACTCTATGACATGTTTCAATATCGTTGAGTCTAGAGCCATTAGTCAGTCAGAGGTGCATCGCGGTGTTTCACTGTTCGTATTCGTAACTTCTTACCGTGAATAAGTGCAGTCCAGTGAAAAAAAAAACTTACGTTTTTATGCTATTCAGTGATAGTGTGCATTTGAAGCAAGAAGTCTGTATGCGGAAAGGTTTCCGAATCGCCGTCTGCCAGATAAGAAGCCCTTTCGGAGAATAGACGAGCGTTTTGGTGATACAGGATCATTCAGCAAGTGAGTTTCAGATGGTGGTAGACCAATCAGCGCCAGAACTGTTGAGTTGGAGGAGCGGGTCCTGAATAGCGTGAAGGAACATCCTGGTGTCAGCACCCGAAGGATAGCAGCAGCAGGGGGTGTAAGATACACAACTGTGTGTAGAATTTTACGGGAACAACAGCTTTACCCATATAACATTCAGAGAGTACAAGGCCTTACACTGAAGCTGATTTCCCACCACGAGAGACTTTTTGTACTTGGTTCCTTCAACAGTGTGCTCACGATCCTCTTTTTCTACCTCCGTGTTGTTTTCTGATGAGGCTGCCTTCACAAGAAATGGCGTGATCAATTTTCACAACACTCATCACTGGGCCGAATAGAATCCGCATGCCATCATCCAGTCAAGGCACCAACAACAATTCAATTTAGTATCATTGTACGTGCAGGACTTATTGCCAACAACTTAATCGGTCCTTTTGTTTTGCCTGGAAGATTAACAGGAGAATCCTATTCCAATTTTTTAAGGAATGATTTAAGCGATTTACTAGATGAAGTTCCTCTTGGTGTCCGACGTCGTATGTGGTTTATGTATGACGGCGCTTCACCTCATTTTAGTCGAGTAGCCAGAGACTATTTGGATGACCATTTCCCGGATAAATGGATAGGCCGTGGAGGACCCATTGCGTGGCCTGGTCGCCCCCCGGACCTGAATCCACTCGATTTTTACATGTGGAGTCATCTAACATCCATCGTTTACGTGACACCCATTAACAACGTTGAAATGCTTCGCCAACGTGTAGAACAAGGATGCCAGAAAATCTGAGCAATACCCGGAATGTTTGAACGCGTCAGGCAGTCTATGACGGGGCGTGTTTAGGCGTGTATTCATATATATATATATATATATATATATATATACAGGGTGTCCCATAAGTCCGGCATCATAGGAGAAATTCATATTTTTCTATTTCTACAAACCATAATTTATATGCTCGGGATGCCAATTTCCCGTCCACCATTCTGTTCAGTGATGAGGCTGTTTTCATGGAAATGGTAAGATAAATCGACAGAACACCCGCTACTGGTCTCAAAACAACCCTCACTGGTATACCTCTTCAAAGGAACAAGGTGCATCTCGGGTGATGGTATGGTATGGTGTGGCATTTGGAAGGATCGCATCATAGGCCCCCTCTTTTTCGATGAACATGTCACTGGAGGCACCTACCTACGTATGCTCAAGGAAGAAGCATTTCCCAGTGTCTTGAACGAAGAAGGAAATTTCCCAACATGGTTCCAGCAAGATGGCGCTCCTGCACATTACAGCACCTAAGTAAGGGAATACCTGTACCAACAATTCCCTGGTCATTGGATAGGACGTCGAGGGCCTGTGGAATGGCCAGCTAGAAGCCGGATCTCACGCCACTAGATTTTTATCTCTGGGGCCACTTGAAAGCGCTGGTCTACGCAGAGAAAATTAGGAGTGTTGAACATTTGCGGCAGCGCATTATTGGGACATGCAACACCATTACTCCTGACATCATTCACCGTGTGCTTGCTGACTGGGTATCACGTCTGAATTTGTGTATTGAAAACAATGGTGGACATATTGAGCACGTTCTGTAAATAAAAGCTTTTGTTTTGCCTTTTTTTTGTATTTTTCCTACGATGCCGGACTTATGGGACACCCTGTGTGTATATATATATATGACATTATAAAACAACTCTTTCTATTTTTATTGAATTTTACAACTGACTTCTCAAACAATTCATCAGACATTCTGGGGAAAGACCACTGACTGAGTCTATGATAAAGTATCGCGTTACTAACACTTATTTGTATCGTATCTTTCGATACGACACAAATAATAAAAAATGTATCGCGATACGATACAAGATACAGAAAATGTATCGCGATAGTACGCCCTCCTGTGTAATATATATATATATATATATATATATATATATATATATATATATATATGTATATATATATATACAGGGTGTCCCATAAGTCCGGCATCATAGGAGAAATTCATATTTTTCTATTTCTACAAACCATAATTCATATTTTTCTCTTTCTACAGGCCATAATGTCTGTGAGCAAGGAAGAATGAATCCAGATAATTCTACTCATAGGAAATCGGAGTCAGAGGCCGCTGCTGAATTTAAGACTACACCCAGACCGCGAGCCAATAACACAGAGTTGTGTGTGTGGATGCATTCTGTTAAATTCAGCAGCGGCCTCTCTTTGACTCCGATTTCCTATGAGTAGAATTATCTTGATTCATTCTTCCTTGCTCACAGACATTATGGCCTGTAGAAAGAGAAAAATGTGAATTATGGTTTGTAGAAATAGAAAAATATGAATTTCTCCTATGATGCCGGACTTATGGGACACCCTGTATTATATATATATATATATATATATATAGCTGTGGTGGAATTTACTGTAGTATCATACTAGAGTTTTTTGAAATGATATAGATATTAACAGAAATTATCTATGGACGTTAAGAAGATATTTTGAGTACTGATAATGTAGTAACATTTGTCAAGATTTGGGAACTTTATTGAGGAGGATTTGGTGTAGTTTTCATAAATTATATTTGTTCTATTAAATTTAATAGATAACATTCTTCTTATTTTTTGTGTTTTTTATAAATATATGAAATATCTGAAAAACTATATGGAATTCAATACTTTAATAGAATATCATTGCTCAGAAACAGCAAGTTTCATCTGGTTATATTAAGGAAACTTGAGGAATTCTTTATGTTGTAAAACATTTGGCCATAGCTGCGTGTAAGGGTCATGACATAGCTGGGGAGAAGTTAAATATGAATACAAAGAACTTTAAATCTTGTAAAGTAGAAGAATTTCGCGAATCCGAATCCTAATCCAACCAAAATAGCCTCAAATCCAGATTCGTTTCGCTCATCTTCTATTCATACATAGCTATACTTACACATAATTTTGCTTTTGTAACATTCTTGTTCTCGAGCAACTGTTCAGGATCGACCTGTGTTCGATTCCTATGAAACATTCCGCCTCTATCTATCTATCTCTATCAGTTAAATGTTAAAGTTTTTGTATTATTAAGTTTATCTGAACATAATTACATCACTTCACATGAGATTTGAGGCCAGTTTCAATATGATGTCGAATGTACATTGTGTTTTACCTCAAAGTTGTTTACCTTATCCTACCCTTTTTTCCGAATGCATAAACACCATATACCGTATTTTCTCGCCCATAGGACACTTTTTTTTTTTTCTAAAAGTATAAGTATTTCTGGGTCATGTGGAGACTGTATTTGACATCTCTGGGGTCGTGTTAGGACTGAAACTTCCTACCATAAACTTGACCTTCGGCCGGTAAGACGCGGGGTGTTTTTAGGGACATTTTTTTTAGGAAAAAAACTAGCGTCCTATAGGCCGGAAAATACGGTACATCTTTTCTATAATTCATTTTGCTTTCAGTTTATCTAGCTCATCTCACCCAAACGCTTCATCATTACACTAAACTTTTACCATTTTTATAGAAATTACAAGTTAATCTAAGACGGAGTAAAGCGATAATTCTTTTTAAAAAAAGTCCGACATTAATTAATCTTGCCTCTTTAAACATCTTCAGGAGCAAAATTTTCCAATTTTGCATTCCTTAAATTGAACACGAAACGCTGTATGAGATGTCACAGTTAAAAATCTCGTAAATGTGACGGAAATAAGTAACTTTACCTACGTTATTTGAACTTACAATCTACTTGATTATGATTTCTCTTTCCAAAGCCTTATATAGTTCGTTACCATTTCTGATGCCTGCATGCAATCGCTGTTTCCTATGCATTCATACATACCTTGATTATGGCTATTTTCTCCACCTCCTTCTCCTACATATTATTTCCCTTACATATTTGCTGACTTCATACAAACGATGATATTAATTTTTGTATGGAGAATTTAGTAATGCAACTGCATTCACACGAAGTTCAATATTATCCTGTTACGGCTGAAGACAAAACGTTCTTAAATTCTGACGCAAATTATCATCTCGCAGTAACGTGATAGTCCTGTTGTTCGTTTATACCATCATTCGTGCCAACAAAATAACTTTGTTGGTTTTGCACTTTAAGTAATGTTTTCACCTCTCTCTATTTATTAAAACAAAGAAATTCCATTTTATATAAATTTATTATTATATATATATATATATATCAGTGGCGATTTCTTAATGAATGCATGCGTTAAATATGTTCTCTTTTCAGATCTAAGTAAGGATTATAATTGACAAAAATAATTTTCAGAAACTAAAAATAGGCTAAGGCTTCAATCACGCATGTACTGGCTATTGGGCGGTGTAAACAAAATTATGTCTTATTTCATTAGACAATTAAGAACATTTTTCTGTACACAGATCGAAATACTTGTAGCTAAAGCATTCACTAATTCAGTCTGGGCACAGAAAAATGTTCTTAATTGTCTAGTGAAATAAGACATGATTTTGTTTACACCGCCTTGCCTTGGGCAATTTTTTAAGGAGACTTCTCACTATCCATAAGATATTTTTTTTTAGCCTCATAGCTAAATTCAAAAGGCAATATGTTTTAAAATATGCTTAGAAAATTTACTTAATATTTTTACTAAAAATAATTAAAAAGCTTTGTTCTGATTTTTTTTAATTAATGAAAATAATACGGCATGCATTCAGTTTTATAGGTGCATTCACCAAAAAGTAACATCTGGCAATTCTGACAAGGCTTCTTTCCAGTACCACAGCCGCAAGCTCCACTTGTGTTCGGTGTTCCCTTAAATAAATTATAGCATTGTAGTGCCCATAATGACTGACGATGTGTTTAATCAATTGAAGACTAGAAGATTTTACTCACTCTCTTTTGATGAGAAAAAGCGCATATTGAATAATGGCAGACCGATTCCACATTTGAATTTAAGCAAAGAAAATAAAGGCTTCACTAGGAAATTTAATCCTAAGCTGTATGATGATGTTCCCTGGTTATGTGGAAATATTTCAAATAACAAATTGTACTGTTGGTCGTGTTTCCTATTTTCAAGAGATAACTCTGTGTGGAATTCTGTTAGTCGTGGATACGACGATTTAAACAATTTACATACTGCAATTTCTCGCCATGAAAAATCTCTTGCTCACATAAATGCATTTGTTGATCTTAAAACATTTGGAAAGTCAGAAAGAATTGATTTAATACTCGACAAGCAGAAATCAGTTGCCATTTCCAGACATAACGAAGAAGTTAATAAGAATCGAGAAATTTTGAAACGTTTGATTAGGATAACATGTTTTTTAGGTATGCAAGAATTAGCATTTCGCGGTCACAATGAAGAAGAAAACGCTGACAATAGGGGTAACTATATTGAATTGGTATTTTGTATGGGAGAATTCGATGAAAAGCTTCAAAACCATTTAAAAACCGACTGTTTTTAAGGGAACATCATCTGCTATTCAGAATGACATAATTCAATCTATTAGTGCAGTTATGTTAGAACAAATAAAACGTGAGCTTATCGACTGCATGTATGTGGCGATTTTATTAGATGAAACATCTGATGTCAGCTGTTTTTCTCAACTCTCTACTGTTGTTCGTTATGTTAATAAACATGGAGAGATTTGTGAACGATTTATAAAATTCAATGACGTCAGCAATGATAGAAGTGCAGGAGCGATTTCTGATTTATCTATAAGGCAACTAGGTGAACTGGGCTGTTTGAAAAAAATTAGTTGCTCAAACCTACGACGGTGCTGCTGTTATGGGGAGCGATCTTAATGGAGTACAAACAAAGATTAGAGAAACTGTACCAGAGGCTATTTTTCTTCACTGCTACGCCCATAAACTTAACCTTGTTTTATCCCAAGCTGTCGCTGAAATTTCCGAATGTAATAATTTTTTTTCAGTATTAGGAAGTTTGTCATCATTTTTCAGCAGTTCAACTAAGCGAACTTCAATGCTTGACAAAGTTGTTGGAAAGCGTTTCCCTAAACTGGCTCCAACGCGGTGGAACTATTCATCTCGTCTAGTTGAAAGAGTTAAGGAAAATAAAGAAGATATAATAGATCTTTTAAAAAGCATTCTTGAAAACCCAAAGAAATTTGATGAAAAAACAAAAAATAGTGCACGCGGATTGCTTGCTGGTATCGATACTTTCGATTTTAATTTTTTATTAGAAGTATTTTCTTCAATTTTTCCTTTTACTGAATATCTATTTAATGTGCTGCAAACAAAATCTATGGATATTGTGTATAGCTCAATCACCGTTGAAAGCACTATGAAAAAAATCAAACAAATAAGGGATACAAAATTTGCAGATATGTGGGACTTGATAACAGAAAGATGTGGTGAACCTGTATGTAAAAGGAAACAGAGTCTTTCTCCACAAGAGAAGTATAGTCAACTATTTCATGAAATATTCGATAATATACTTCTTCAAATGAAAGAGCGTTTCAGTTCAATGGAAAAATTGGAATTCATTGAGCTTTTAGATTGCAAAAAATTTGAGTTCTATGATGTTACTTTCCCAGAGAGAGCTTTTGAATCTTTGAAAAGAAGCTACAATTCATTTTTTGAGTTTCCTCGTCTCCGTTCTGAATTGTGTGTTTTATATTCGCACAAATCTTTTGCCAAAAAGAATGTTGCTGAGCTCCTAAAATATCTACTGGAAAGCGAAATGCACAAAGGTCTTAAGGAAATATATAAATTGACGAATTTGATTCTAACTATACCAATATCGACAGCAAGTGTTGAGCGATCATTTTCTGCGCTTAAAAGAATTAAAAGTTATTTACGGAGTTCCCAAAGTGAAGAAAGGCTGTCTAATCTTGCCTTAATTTCAATTGAAAAAAATTTCATCAAGAAGCTTATGGAGAATCGAGAGTACTTTTACAATTTGGTCATCGAAGAATTTTGCAGGAAAACTAGGAGAGCAGAATTTCAATTCAAATAATGCTTCACAATTATTTAAGGTAAATTTTAAATTTGTATCTTTTTCTTTAGATCAATTCGGTAACTACTATATATAAATATGTCTAATTTTTTGTTCGCATATTTAAGCCTAACATAAAATGAACTTTCCTTCAAAGAGGTCCCCAAAAGTTTGTAAAACACCTTTAACTTGCTAAGTTCTATGTAAACAATATGCAAAGTTTGGGCAAGAGGGTTAGGCGGATGTTTTTCTTCCATTCCATAACATTGCATGCCTGAACAAAAATGTCACGAGTCGCCACTGATACACACACACACACACACACACACACACACACACACACTCTCGTCCTTATATATTAAAAACAATAAATTCATGTGAAGCTCCTTTTCGCAAATTACATGAAAGGCTGAGATACATCTTGGAACAAAGAAAATATAAGAGTTTTGTATCATGACATGAAGATTTCGTCCAAGCTTAGATGAAGTACTTTTTTGGAGCTTCCACAGGTATGGGATGAAGTCTTTATTTTCGCAGTTGGTACTGAAGGTGCTCGGTGCTCCGAAACTCGTTTAACAGGAAAGAGCATTCAACCCATTTTTTTCTTCCACCGAGTGATAGTTTGGGAGGTGTATCGCGTGGCTCATTTTTCTTGTAACATAAAACACTCTTTTAACAATGCCCCCCCCCCCTCCTTCCTCCTCCTCTCTCCCAATCTCATGCATGGATGGATATGTAGTAGCGGGAGTAAGATCTTACTCGATGAATCCTGTTCCATTATGCACCAAAACAACTGTTGGTCGTTGTAGTCGGGTTTTTTTAAAAAAATATTTACTGAATTTTTATTCGTTATTGGATTCCACGGACTGTTAATAAAAAACACTGGTAAATGATACAATTTTTTCTAGCGAGATCTTCACCATTTCCTATATCATACAATGAATTTTAGATGAATATTCTCAATTACGAGAAGTTGAGCTAATGAAATAGAGACAGAATATGGAATTGACTCTTTAAAAACACAGACTTTCGGCCTATTCTACTCGTAAGGTTTTCATCCATACTATTCATTCATTTGTTCATTAACTCAACCGTTAAATGGACTTCGTTCTTACGTCGCATTCTTCTGACGTTTAGTCTTTCTCTTCAGACTTTAAAACCTTAACTAAGTAATTCGAAGGTTTCCAATCAAATCGAACAATGGCGTTTCTATATCTCGCATCAACAAACCTATTTATTCACTTACGAATTATTCCAAAACTTTTAATACGGACGAGGTTTGATCATGCTTAAGACGGCAATTAAAAAATTGAAATTATATTCTATTATATAGTCTATTAATCAGATTACATTCTATTAATCACACTATCGAATAAACAAATAAATGCATAACGTTAGATTTTTTTTTGTGGAGCGGGGGGCTAAACTACAGTAGATTGAATAGAATATGAACGTACTGAAATTGAGTCGAAGAAAATTAGAATTAGATTGAACTATAGTTAGGCTGACCATACGTACCGTTTTGAACGGACAGTACCGTTTGTTTTATATTTCCTGGCCGTCCCGTCGTTTTAATAAAAATGTCAATTTTGTCCCGGTTTATGTACTTACTTTTTCATGAATACAGAATATTACATAACCCCGTCCCTTTTTTGCCATCCCAATGTCCCGTTTTTGTCTCAAGGAAATATGGTCAGCCTAACTATAGTACTATTTAGTGGCCGGTTAGGCTACTCTTCTGACCTACAGCTGGTTAAGTTGGACTGAGTTGGAATTAGGTCGAATTTGACTTGGTTCCACTCTATTTCATTCTAGTGCATTGCATTTAATTCAAATCTTATAATGTTTAAGTCGAAGTATATATAATATATATATATATATATATATATAATATATATATATAATATATATATATATATATATATTTTCTGTAACCAAGCGAACCGTACACCGTACATTTAGTGTCCGGTTCTTAAACCGGACACTAAATGTAGTCCTATTTAATTCCAGTATTATTCGACTTAGTTCCAGTACGTTCGATTTATTTCCAGTCAGCGCGATTCAACTTATTTCCAGTTAGACTATTCCAGTCCCAATTTGGCTTTGACTTTATTTCCTTCGACCTAATTCCATTCGAGTTTATTCCATTCGATCTATTTCAGCGTTCTCGTTAGGAAATTTGTATGTGTATGTATATATAAAATAATTTTGTATATTATATAGAGGATGTAACAAAAGTCCGTTCTCATATAGACACATAAGATATAACAGAATTGATAGTGATGAGTTTGTATGTATTACGTGGAATTGCATGGAATGCAATTTAAGCATTTACTGGATTAATTGCAAGTTGATTGTATTGTTTGTAATGTATAGGTTAAAAGTACTTTCTCGTTCAGTTCTGTTATATCTTATTTCCCTATGAGAACGAACTTTTGTTACACCCTGTGTATATATATATATAATATATATATATTATATATATATTATATATATATATATATATACACACGTTCAAATATTTGTTCTTATTCCATGAATATTTGATGAATAATGTGTGAGAATAAAGAGTTTGAAAGCGTGAATGACTTTATATAATTGCTGATAGGAAAAAGCTTTCTCGAAATATCAACATCGAAACTTGGATCAAATCTTCGAAAATTGAAAAGGAAAATTCAAATTTTTCGTAAAGTATCATTCAATATTTTTTTTTTATCGTTTGTGATTAATGTTTACTTTCAAGACTTTTACTTTTTAATGAAAGTAGTTTAATACGATTTTCTTATAATGATGTTACTAAAGTTTCAGGAATGTATTCATCATGACTTTCGAAAGTATTCTTTTTTTTTATGCAGGAAGGAGGGGCCAAGGGCGAATGCTCGCAAAAGCGCTCTCCCCATCCCTCATTCGCATACTGAAGTTCGATTAAATATAAATTTACTATATTCATATTCATTTATCGAGTGTTCTTGTATTCGATCAGCTGAGACTCTCTCTCTCTCTCTCTCTCTCTCTCTCTCTCTCTCTCTCTCTCTCTCTCTCTCTCATATATATATATAGATATATATATATATATGAAAAATTATTTCACGAAAGTGACACGTGAAAAGTATTTATGATGAATAAAACCACGAAGGAAAAAGAAACACAAAGGGGTGCTCAAGCGCTTTCGTCTAATGACATCCTCAGGAACACTGGAGTGAAAGGACAGATCAAGGCAATATATAGGTTACAAAAATAAACATACATACATACACATTCACATATATATACATATATATATAATACATATATATATATATAAATATATACATATATAGTAAGCATAGAAAAAAATTGTGGGAGGAGCCAACATTTATATGGTCACAGAAGAATAAAGAAATAAAAATAAATATAAATATAAATTGAGAAAAAATTAATTACAAAATAGTGCCTTAGTGATATATATGTCACAGCCTAAATAATCATAAAGAAATAAAAGGCAAATAAAAAAACCCATAAATACATATACATACATATATATATATATATATACATATATATACACATACATATATATATATATATATATATATATAAAGACACTTTTAGCACTTTGGCCGACCTTCCATATAAATTCAAATGGCTTTTTTATGGAACAGGTCACAAAAGAATAAAGAAATAAAAATAAATATAAATATTGTAAGTGGAGTCTACCAATTCAAGCTCAAGAGGGAGGATTTACAATCGATTTAATAGATGCTGCCAAATTGATATATGTCACATTATTAAAAAATAAAAATTGAAAGATAAATTTTAAGAGAGGCACACCAATTTATAAGGGAAAAATTACCACATATGCATATTATAGTCACAAACGAATACAAAAGTACAAATAAATATAAATTGGAAAACAAAATGATCCCTAGATGATATATAAAGAACAATAAAATATATATACAACATATTTACGGTATATATACGAAATATAAACGCAATATATACAGAATATATATATATATATATATATATGCATAAGGGAAAAAAAAATTACCAAATTTGTTTTTATAATTATTGTCTGAGAAAACGGTAGGTCGCAAAAGAATAAAGAAATAAAAATAAATATAACTTGAAAAAATTACAAATAATACACGTACACATATATACCCGCATACCCAAATATATATATACATATACACACATATATACAAACACACACACACACACACACACATATATATATATATATATATACAAGCTTGACCTTCACGAAATGAGAAATCATCCCGCAGAACCTTTGTGAGGTTGTAAGGTAAGGTAAGGTACATACACATATACATATATATATATATATATTTAACTGCATACATACATACATACATACATATACACACATACATACATACATATACACACATATACATACAAACACATTTAACTGCAATGACCACACACATACGCACATACACATACATACATACACATACACTCATACAGCAAAAAATTGAAAAATAAAATTGTAAGGGAAACAACAGACAAAAACAAATTTTTTACCAAAGATTTAACAACCTGCCCTTTTTGTTTAAATCCATTCTGAAGGAATTCAGAGCAACGGGATCAAGTTGAAACAGACCTTTACTCATGTTAAGGTTATTTGTAAGTTGAATTATAGCCGACTCAAGAATATTTCTATTAACAATGTTGCTAGAGTGAAACAAAACTGAAACATTATTCCAATCAATACAATGGGATAACTCTGACAAATGGACAAAAAGGGCACTGGACAACTGTCCCGTTCTAACGGAATATTGATGCTGTTTTACACGCGTTTGCAAATCCTTTCCCGTCTGACCTATGTAAAAGGAATCACATTGCTTACACCCAATTTTATAGATAATGCCTAAATTATTGGTAGGGCTATTTTTTACTATGATGTTTTTCACAATATTGTTATATGAAAAAACTACACTGATATCCAAAAGTTTAAGTACATTAGCAATGCCTAAGAAGCCCGGGAAAAATGGAAGTACTAAAATATTCTTTGACAAGGTGCGAGTGTTATTATTCACACGATAGAAGGTTCGTTTAGCCTTATTAAGACAAGATTCCATGAACGCAGAAGGGTAACACAACTCACTTCCAATACCGTTGATATTTTCCAATTCGGCATCGATGTATTCAGGACTGGCGATCCTAAGAGCGCGGAGAAACATTGAGGAAAATATGGCCTTTTTAATAGGGGTGTCATGTCCAGAGTAAAAGTGTACGTAGGACAAATTGTTTGTTTTTTTCCGATATATACTAAACTTAAAACCCGGGCTATCCCTATGAACACGCACATCCAAAAACGGGATTGAGTTGTCTTGTTCCACTTCTAAAGTAAATTTAATGGAGGGGACTTGGTCATTTAACTGAAGGAGGAAGTCATCCAGGTCACGATTCATGGGCCAGATACACAAAATATCGTCGACGTACCGCAACCAAGGGATGCCAACCCCCAGGATTCTCGGAATGTAAGTAATTTCAAAAACTCCATATAAATATTGGAGAGAAGGGGCGACAAAGGGTTGCCCATGGCCATCCCAAAAACTTGTTGATAATGCTCGCCATTGAAAGTGAATTTACAATCCTTGATACAAAGTTTAATAAGCTCCAAAACAGTGTGTGCAGGTAATGGTAAATCATAATTATGTAATTCTCTGGCGAGAAAGTCAAGCATATCATCAATCGGAACTTTTGTGAACAATGAACAAACGTCGAAACTGATCAATCTATCGTTGGTATTAATGCGAACATTATTCAATTTTTCAGTGAGATCCATGGAATTTTTTACGTGTGAATCAGAGACAGTTCCAAGAATGGGGGACAAAACATTAACAAGCCATTTGGAGAGTTTATAGGTAATAGAGCCCACCGAGCTAATAATAGGGCGCATAGGGTTACCCGGTTTGTGGGTTTTAATAAGACCATAAAGATAAGGCAAAGCAGGTGAAGTGGACAAAAAAAGGGGAATTAAATCCTTATGATCTTTGAGAATGCGTTTCAAGCCACTATTGAAAGATTTGATGACATCATCCTGTGGGTTCTTCCTAAGTTTCACGTATGTGGCGGGGTCCTGAAGCAGCTCATTCATCTTTCCAATGTAATCCACTTTGTCCATAATGACTAAGGTGTTAGCCTTGTCTGCTTTAGTAATATGGAGCTCACTATCTTTTTTTAATTGTGAAAGGCTATTGCGGAAACGTTTAGGAAAGTTATCTTCGTAAGAAATATTCGCAGCACCATAGACCAGGCCTTTAACTATGTTAACTAAAAACTGAGGAAGGTTACACTGTTTTTCAAAACGAGCAAGACTATGACAAATTTGTAAAGCAGTAGGTTTTTTAACAATATAAAAGGACATACCAAATCCAAGGGCACTTTTTGCATCGTCACTAATGTTTTTCGAAGAAAGGTTCAAAACACACTTTGAGCTTGCTTTTTTACTCCACTGACTATTTCGAATGAGACTTTTAATTTTGCGATCCAAAATGTTTCGAAGTGAAGAAGTTCTCCGACGCAACTCGTTGTAAATTTCATCAAACAAAGGTTGGATCCACGGTTGGGGAATAACAGTCAAAACATTACGTTTGGCAATGCCTAAATTTTTGAAGGTGGACCACTCATTTTGTCTGGTGACTTCAATATGTTTCTTTAAAATTACTCTGCTAAAGTTGTTGAACGGATGGTCGTCCATTTCTCTGAGGCGAATCGGAAGGAGGGACTTGGGAAGGACCTGCTCCTCCAGACAATTAGTAAGAAACTTCCGTCGGATCCGAATTGCATGCCCCTTCATTAATGTAGAAGCAAACACCGACACAAACGGGGACAATAGAGGGAACAGCAAGGCGAAGGAACGCGTGGTGTTCATTATATGAAAAATTATTTCACGAAAGTGACACGTGAAAAGTATTTATGATGAATAAAACCACGAAGGAAAAAGAAACACAAAGGGGTGCTCAAGCGCTTTCGTCTAATGACATCCTCAGGAACACTGGAGTGAAAGGACAGATCAAGGCAATATATAGGTTACAAAAATAAACATACATACATACACATTCACATATATATACATATATATATATATACATATATATATATATATAAATATATACATATATATAGTAAGCATAGAAAAAAATTGTGGGAGGAGCCAACATTTATATGGTCACAGAAGAATAAAGAAATAAAAATAAATATAAATATAAATTGAGAAAAAATTAATTACAAAATAGTGCCTTAGTGATATATATGTCACAGCCTAAATAATCATAAAGAAATAAACAGGCAAATAAAAAAACCCATAAATACATATACATACATATATATATATATATACATATATATACACATACATATATATATATATATATATATATAAAGACACTTTTAGCACTTTGGCCGACCTTCCATATAAATTCAAATGGCTTTTTTATGGAACAGGTCACAAAAGAATAAAGAAATAAAAATAAATATAAATATTGTAAGTGGAGTCTACCATCTTTCAATTTTTATTTTTTAATAATGTGACATATATATCAATTTGGCAGCATCTATTAAATCGATTGTAAATCCTCCCTCTTGAGCTTGAATTGGTAGACTCCACTTACAATATTTATATTTATTTTTATTTCTTTATTCTTTTGTGACCTGTTCCATAAAAAAGCCATTTGAATTTATATGGAAGGTCGGCCAAAGTGCTAAAAGTGTCTTTATATATATATATAATATATATATATGTATGTGTATATATATGTATATATATATATATATGTATGTATATGTATTTATGGGTTTTTTTATTTGCCTGTTTATTTCTTTATGATTATTTAGGCTGTGACATATATATCACTAAGGCACTATTTTGTAATTAATTTTTTCTCAATTTATATTTATATTTATTTTTATTTCTTTATTCTTCTGTGACCATATAAATGTTGGCTCCTCCCACAATTTTTTTCTATGCTTACTATATATATGTATATATTTATATATATATATATATGTATAATATATATATGTATATATATGTGAATGTGTATGTATGTATGTTTATTTTTGTAACCTATATATTGCCTTGATCTGTCCTTTCACTCCAGTGTTCCTGAGGATGTCATTAGACGAAAGCGCTTGAGCACCCCTTTGTGTTTCTTTTTCCTTCGTGGTTTTATTCATCATATATATATATATATATTATATATATATATATATATATATATATATATATATATAATGGGTGGCTGCATATAAATACATAATTATTATCATAATATAAAGAACGGGTCTTGTAATAATCAAGCCATAAATTATTATGAACGCTAGATAAAATTAAGCCTTAATTTCGGGAAATACTTCCTTATTACACTCGTACATAAAACCTGTTATGACCTGAACGTGGCTTCCTAAATAACTATTTTAAAAGGCTTCAAGGAATGATGCTGAGGGTTCGTGTCAAAGTTTTTGTCATGCGCGACCTTTTCTCTTATTATACCTTAGGCTTATAAGGATGGAACATTTTGATAGTTAAAAGGGGCTCTTTCCCTTCGCACTCCCATTTCGTCCTGCTTTTAGGAGACTCTCTCTCTCTCTCTCTCTCCTCTCTTCTCTCTCTCTCTCTCTCTGCACTTGTGTGCGTACGTATATACTCGTATATATATTCCTTATTTGTACACTTCTGTACACTCCCTTTCCGCTCTTGGTATTGAAAGAAATGTTTCCATGTTTATTGTTGGGAGACCTAAGTGGAGACGTCTTCTCTGCCAATTACACTTTGCTGCGGTGCTTTAAAGTAGCCATTTAAGTATATAACTGCTCCGCTATCGTTCTTGCGTACATGTATGTGTAGGTACTTAGTTGCATACATACGTACGTGTATGCATAAATGCACGCGAGTGTGTGATCGTATATACGAATTTAGGGTTCAGTTTCATCCATTTAGTTGCTTTGATGATGCTGGAATTTAAAATTAGTGTCGCATTCGTCATACGTGTTCTTAAACATTGTACATGATTACCATAATAGCCTTATATATACATACATACGTACCAATAGATATATTTTTATACTTAATAATAATAATAACAACAGTTGACCAGCCAACACAATTCTCATACAGGTACAGGTATAGTAAAGAAATAATAATAATAATCTTTATTCAGAAAGAACACATTATATGATATATATATATATATATATATATATATATATATATATATATATATATATATATATATATATACAGTATATACAGGGCGTCCCAAAAAAATGTATACACACTTTAAATAATTATAAAGGCAGTGTTTATTAAAACACATTTCATTTTCAAATGTAATAGAATCTACAGACATTATTTAATTGTTTTGTCAACGCCTGTTTTTAAACTGACGTCCGTTCTGGTCCAGGCACTGCTGATAACGCGAAGCAATGGAATCGCAAACATCACGAAACATTTCGTTTGGTATTTGTGTGCATTCTCGTTCAATGGCTGCTCTCAATTCAGCGACTGTTGCAGGTTTTATAGCGTAGACTTTGTCTTTTAAGTATCCCCATAAAAAAAGTCTAGTGGTGTGAGGTCTGGTGAACGCGGAGGGTATTCTACGAAACCCCTTCGTCCAATCCACATCCACATCGTGCCAAGTACCACTCGCAATACTCCACTCTTCGGTCCGGATCATCATCTTCATTAATAGCATGGACTAATCTTGGAATGTAACTTTTCCATTGACAGCGCTTCAAAATGCGTTGGACAGACGATTCTGAAATTCCTACCTCACGACTCGCTTGCCGCACAGATTTTCTTGGACTTTGGTGATACGTTTCCAGTACTCTTTCTTGCTTTGTGGGGCTTGTCGATGTCCGTGGTCTTCCGGAACGCTTCTTGTGGACATTCTGAACAGTTCCATCGGCTTCAAACTTATCTCTAATTCGAGTGATGGTAAGTCGCGTTGGTGGATCTGTTTGAAACTCCCTCCTAAACTGTCTTTGCACTTCAACTGCGTTTTCACACTTCCAGTAGCATTTTAGAATGAATTTCCTTTGTTCAAAGCTTAGTCTGACTGCCATTATTAATTCTAATGGGTTTAACTTGGAAAGAAAGGAACATCAATTGAGCTATCAGCTGTTAAAGTGTGTATACATATTTTTGGGACGCCCTGTATATTACATATATATATATATATATATATATATATATATATATATATATATATATATAATAATATACACACACACACACACACATCACATCCATATAAGTTTACAGAATGTTGATATTAACATTTAATTTTGTATTTTTAGTGGCAAGTAGTCTAATTACACCATTCTTATCTGAATATGACGTTGTTGTTGTTGTTGTTGGTTAGCCGATCAGCCCACCCTGATCGAGCAAGCCGGCGGCACGCGGGTAACCGATCGCCCTCTGCGGAGTGAACCACAGGTTCAGCGCACTAGTGATGTTGTGTTGTGTTGTATGTTGGGAAGCATGACGGCTTTTCAGGCAAAACTCCTTGAGATTCATTTCAATTTTTACGAAGAAAAATAAGAAATATAAATATAAAATTAATGGAAATAAACTAAAATTGCATTTAGTTAATTCCGTAACGAGCCAAATGAATATTGAGATAATCTTCGAAATAACAGAAAAAGAAGTGGTGAACAATGCGATATAATAAAAATAAAAATAATAATAATAATAGAAATAATAGAAAAGAAAAATGGTAAACAAATACGATAAACAGATGTTGAAATACCAATAATAATTAATTTCTGTTATTGCAAATTAGAAATGATGATACAATCTTAAAGTTATAAAAATACATATAAATGAGGTACATTATAAATATGGTGTAATATAATGGAAATTTTTAACGTAAAATTTATATAACTTGTGACTGCACCCGATTTAAGATTGTGAATTTTGCATATATAATAAGTGATTTCCTTTGTTTCGTAATATTTACAAGTTGCAATATATATATATAATATATATATATATATATATATAATATATATATAATATTTAGGAGAAATCCAATGACAAGGAGAAATGTAAATGCCATGAAAAGTCTTCTTTAATGCGCAACGTTTCGAGCAATACGCTCATCTTCAGGCTGTATAATAACAATTTCACATTTACTATATGTATTTAAAAATAGCTTCTTAATTTTATATGTAAATCTGTATAACTTAGAATTTAACCCTCTTTTTTCAGTCTTTTAAAATTTGCCTTTATGAATAGGTTATAGAAATTTTCTTTGTCTTGTTTTTCATTCAATTATTGATTTTAAATTCACATTGTTATTATACAGCTGAAGATGAGCGTATTGCTCGAAACGTTGCGCATTAAAGAAGACTTTTCATGGCATTTACATTTCTCCTTGTCATTGGATTTCTCCTAAATATTAAATTGAAGCTCTGTAGAAGCAACCCGCATGATATATATATATATATACATACATACATTTTAACTGCAAACACGCAGTATAATTAACGTAAAGAACGACGCTTCTATAGGAGAATATTCCGCGCAAGATGAGGAGGGAGAACGAAACAAATGAAAAAATGAGGTAACCACCCGGGAATCATTTTTCATTTGTTTCGTTCTCCTCCTCATCTTGCGCGGATATTCTCCTATACAAGCGTCGTTCTTTACGTTAATTATACTGCGTGTTTGCAGTTAAAATGTATATAATGTACGGCATGCGGGAGGTGCCCCCTTGGGGCATTGGTTTCTGCGCGTATGTAGGAGAATTACGGCATTTGATCGAGTGAGGCCCATGGTGTAATGGTTATCATATCTGACCGGCAGTCGGAAGATCCCGGGTTCGATTCCCGGGTGGTTACCTTATTTTTTCACTTGTTTCGTTCTCCCTCCTCATCTTGCGCGGAATATTCTCCTATACAAGCGTCGTTCTTTACGTTGATATATATATATATATATATATATATATATATATACACACATTAATAGGAGTTAATAAAATGTTTCTTTAGTGAGTTGCGAAACGAAATTAATGATGGTGCTTGTCTAATACTTATAGGTATAGCGTTCCAGATAACCGCCCCTTTTGTAGGAGAAAGCATTTCTTGCAATTTGCATTGAATAATTTGCTTTATGTACGAGACCGTTGGGAAGCCTCGTATTATGTCTCATGAGGGGGGGGGGGGTAATCGCCCCGTGAATGGGCGAAGTATAGTTTCTATTATTAGCAACTTTGTACATACTGATACCGACAGTAAGTTTATACGAGTCATTTAGTTTTAGAATATTTACATTTCTGAACATTGGAGAGGTTGCTCGTTATCATTTTTTGAGAGTTCGTAAGCATTTTTTATGGATTATTTCTAGCGGATATCGTTATAATACTTTGTACTACCCCATGCTGCCAGAGCCGTGCCCAGACATTTTGCCGCCTGAGGCGAGATATAATATGGCGCCCCTTTATTTATTTTACTAAACTAAGTCATTTAGTTCTACGTTAAAAAAAGTAGGAAATAATAAAAAAAAATGTCTTTATTCATATAATATAATTACTCGCATTTATCAAAAACCAAATCAGAAAATCGGGTACAATTTTTCTTTTTCATATTTATACATTTATTTAGGAAGCTTACGAATAAAAGGAACAAATGTTTAATCTGCTCCATTAAGAGAAAAAATTAAGAAGTGATAAATATTTTTACAAAATTATTAAATTTAAGAACGGTATATGATTAAATATTAATTTACCTATGAAAATCAAAGAAGGGAAAAAGATAGAAATTCAAAAACATACTCTGCGAGCTTTCAATTTGGCAAAAGTATCAATTGTATCCAAATAATCCAAAGAATTTGCCATCTCACTTTCAATGGACAATATGGCCAAACCTACTAACCTTTCTTGGCCCATAGTTGTTCTTGGGTAATTTTTTATTATCTTGAGTTTTGAAAAACTCCTTTCTCCACTGGCAACGGTTACAGGCAGAGTTAAAATGATACGGAGGCAAACCAATGTATTTGGATAAATAGTGACAAAATCATGAGAATAGATATAATTTAATACCTCTAATGGAGTCATTCGTGGAGATAAAAACGGTGAAAGATTCTCCAATTCAAATTTAAGCTCCAGTCCATCTACATCCATATCATCTCCATCCATTAGACATTAGAGCAATGTGGATGTCTCTACAATTTTTTTTAAGAGTATCTGAATCCATATTTTTTGTTATAAACATCGTAAAATATTTGAAATATTTCAGTTAATTAAGCAAGACTGTAAGAGCACCTCTTCATTGTAGTTACAACTAATAATTAATATTTTGAGCTCCTTTAGATATGACCATACATAACGTGTTTTGGAGTCTGGTGACTTTTTCAAATGTAGCACGTGCGTCCAGCATTGTCTTACTACCGACAACCCAGTATATTTATGAATTGACAAATAGATATGGGTATCAATGTGTAAATCATGCTGGAAAAGTGAAAACATTAATTATCACAGGCCTGCGATGGTTTTCTTTTCCGAAATATTTTTTCACTTATATAGTAATTTTTGCACGCTGATTTCGAAAATAATATTCATTTTTCGCCATCACGTACAGATTTTTCACAAAATGTCATATTACATATGTAAGTAATTTTCAGGAAAATTGACTCAATCAAATTTTGATTAAAAACTACTGCCTATAAATGCTTCCAGACCAGAAGTGACGTCATAATGTCTTCTAGAACATTCAAGAAACGCACCGCTAGTATATAAGTGATTGACAAGCCACGAGATGAGTCAGTCTATCTACTGCGTGCGAGGTTCAAAGGTGCGCGGTGACTATATTTCTTGAAATTTGTTTATTTGTCGCTATGGCAACCAGAGGTGTGTAAATAGCCCAAACATTTTCTGTTGTATTTGTGGAAAATTTAAGGTGAAAAAAGAAAGGCGAGATATTACAGACTTCGTCAAGAAAGCATACTATGCGTACTTCGGAATGAAACTTGGGGATCAAGACAAATCATGGGCTCCACACAGGCACGTCGCCAGGTCTATAATCACAGGGGGGAAATTCATAGGTGTAGGGGGCAACACACACACACATATATATATATATATACACACAAAAAACAGTTTTATTAGCTTTAGCTATGGCTACACACAATTATTCAGAATAAATTAAACAACAGCTAGTAGTAGTCATAATAGTGATAGCTTTCACTCAAAAACTTCCTTAATTTCATTTACTTCATTTACTAGCATCACAGAACCCTTTTCTACTTGTACTGATACAATGGGCTTCATAACTCACCTATTTTAGACGATACAAATGAAAAGGCACAGGACAATGGCACGCGTTTAAATTTCGAACTTACTACTCAGAATGTCGAGCACGTTATGTACAATAACTATCGATACCGCCACGAGGTTGTAGCACCAAGCGGCGCCAGATTCAAAATAATGTTTATGCCAACTTCTTGTGAGACCGTTGTAGTGAACGTGTTTTTATTATATCTTTTTCTTCATTATTAATTTACGCTTCTTGCTACTTTACTATATCTCTATTGCTCTTTCTTTAATTTATCACTTTCTTCGTAGTTTCCGGTAGCGACGCCGAGTTCTGACTCTAAAAGACCGTTACAAAGCCAAGGGGGGGGGGATATTAATACTCTTATTTAACACTCATTACGTTTTATTAATTTCGAAAATGGTTTAGTTAATTAGGGGATATGCGAGTATGAAATATTACTAAATATATTTAGGTCGGAGAGGGACACACACAACTTATTTATTCTACGTTACATTTTGCCCAACTACGCGTAACGCGTTCTGCCTCAAGACTGAAAAACCGTTATAGGTATAGTCCACTCTCCGGGCCTATTTAGGATTACCAACCCTACCCATTTTAAACAATTCAAATCTAACAACCATGCTTTATCGTAATCATCACAATTTTTAGTAAATTTATATTAAACATTATCTTATTTAATTAAACAAATTAATATTCTTAACTAAGCATTACTACACTCGCATCACCCCCTTGAAAATAAGTTTTTCCATTAGGAAAACTTATTAATATCGTTTAACAATGTCAATAAATTTATTCAACAAACTTATATATTTTGCAATTTTTTTTTTTTTTTTTTTTCTTTAACACTTATTCAAAGTTTAGAAAGACAAGAAATAATAGAATGACAATTCCCATACATATATTGTATCATATTATAAAACCGAAAACTTTATAATTTTCACATTTGCATAAAATAACATTTCACTCTAATAATTAAATTACAACCTGTAACTAATCTATACATGCCAAAAAAAATAACAGAAAATTTTCTTACAGTGGCTACACAAATCCCAAGTTCACAATCTATTCCCGCGATTTCTCATCAACGATCGCTTTACATTCGAAACAATTATTTGTATAGTTATACAGTTACTATCAGGGCAACATAGAAAAAATAAGAAAAAGTTTACATAAAATACTGACCAAGAGCGCACATACTATTTCACGAAAAACACAACAATTGGGCAAATCGCACCCTTTTCACTTATAATTTCATTAGATAATAATCAGTACATTTATTTGCTGGACGTTGTTTAGATGACACTCCGCACGCTGACAACGGATTTCAATTTTCAATCGCAGCTCTCCTGCTCACTTCGCTAGAATGCAAGGGATTGCATCAATCAATATGCAACAGGGCAGCACGCTATAATGGTTCCGCTCTCTCTCCAATGGCGAAAAAAAAAACAAGAGACGTCCAATTCTAAAAGGATCAGGGGGGAGATATCTGAAAGCGGGACCACGCGCTGGAATTGGACGGAATTTGCAATTCTAGAAGTCGATGAAGAAACTCGCCTTGTCTCATCTCCACTTTTGTCGGTGAACGCTGCTCTTCCTACGTCCAGCTGAAAGACTCTTCTACTGGCAACAATCAAACGATGACTCCGCCGTAGGCCGTTTCCCAACGAACCTACTGTATGTCTGTATGGACAGTACAGTCGTAGGCGCCCGTTCAAGCTCTCGTGGCTTGTCTACCGCGCGCTTTGTTGACACATATTTAGCGAAGCATTCGAGCAACGTGACCAGCTACTGCCCGAAAAATACCAGTAGACCATCTTCATCGAAACTTTCGTGTACCAAGACCCTGCACACGTAAATTTCTCTTCTCTTCCGGAACTGTCCTGCGCCAAGTCCCTGCGCATTCGGTTCCTCTCTTCTCTCTTCTCTTCCGAAACCATCCTGCGCCAAGTCCATGCGCATTCTGGTTTCTCTTCTCTCTCTCATTGGTGATCGATCACCTATCCGGTCGACTAAACTCACTTGATGGAACTCGGATTCAACTTGGTTGACCCCAAACTGAGTCTTGCAATTTTGAAAAAAAAGTTTATTCTAAACGTGTTTCTGTACTGCTTATCATTTCATATTTAATTTATCAAATTCTTTCGACAATTCACTTCGAAATACTAACTACACATTTGCTCTGGCCAAATTCACGGAAAAAAAAAAAAAATTTCGCAAAAATTTAATCAAATCTAGTTACCAATAAGGTCACTTATGGCAGTCACAGCAGAGAAGATAAAAAAAAAGTCATAAAACGCTAAACAAAATTGTACAGTATAAATATAAAAGCGCCCATACATAGTAACTGTTTGTATAATTTAAGAATTATTATTGTTCAAACTATTGTCAGAAATCACCTCAATACCTCTAAATACAAAAGACAAAAATGAACCCCAGAAACTTCATGTCATCCATTCTCTGACAATCATGAACCCTCTTGCTTTGAGGAGGAGCACACAGACGCCACAAAAACGTTACTGGCTATCTATGAGGCTCCATTTCCGAGTGTACACTTGAGTCAATGTTTCAAATGCACTAGTTAACTCCGACTGAAGGTTTAAACAATAATAATTTTCTAAACAGTTATTAAAAAGTAAAAAAATTTAAATATTACTACCAAAAATTATTTTAATACAGTAATTCCAACTTGAAACGTCAAATTTCATAAGAATTGAACTTGCAATTCGCAAATTACATCTGAGATACAACTCTCTCCTTCAACAGAAACCTCAGTATGGTTTTCAAATCACAGAAATCTCAGCAATTTATCGTTTCCAAGTGAAAATACAAATTTTTATCGTTATACTAAATAAGAATAGATCATATGTACTAAAAAATTACACACAATCCACTGTAAACAAAACTAAAACATTTCCTAATTGAGAGCGGTCGCTTTGTTTGTAAGCGAACCTCTATACAAATATCCCTAACCGAATGAAACTGCATTATATCCTAACATAATTTCGTAATATTTTCCATGCAAACGCTCAAACTAAAAAAAAAGGACATTTTTCATTTCTAATTCCAAATTAAAATTTCAAATTAAAACATCCTTTTTAGAATACAATCTAAATTTGAACTAAAAATTTTACCATTGTCATTGAACTGGAAAGAAAAATAAAAATCGGCCTACTGTACAAATAAATTGATTATTGAATGAATTTATAAAACGTAAACAATATATGAAAAGAATTTCTACACAAATTTCTGTAATTCAAAAAAAATTATAATATCGAGATTTAGTAAAATGTGTACCGTAACTCACATTGGCCGCCAAAATAAAAATAAAATTTTCTGCCGCTTTTAGGCCTATATTTAATAAATTCAATGTTATGCGTGAAAGAGCTATTAAGAATTTAAGTCAACATTTGTGCTTTTTAAAGAAAAATCCTATGCTTATTTATGTTAAACCAATGAAAATTTTGTTAAATAACTAAAAATTTACTACTCAATAGACATACCGTAATAACGGTTAATCTCCGAACAATATTTTACGATAGGCCTACAAGAAATTCTTCTTAAGTACGATACAATAGCCTTTTACCAAATATGTCGGAATTGTCGTGAAATAAACGAAAGAAACAGAGAAAAAAATAATAACAGCTTACCTACCAAATTGTATATAATTAATGAGTATAAAAAAATATCCAAAACAACTTTTATAGAAAATTTCACAACACAATTTAACACAATCCTATACGGCCCAATCTGACAATTTTTAATATCTTTAAGATTTATTTTTCGATTTGTCCCTTAACTGTAACGTAATCCTATTTTAGCGCGAAGCGAGCAAAGCAAAAAGCCCGTAAACCTATATTTACAAAATAATCCTATTATTATATACAGGCAATCGAAATATAATCAAAAATCTGCTAATGAAACCCAGAAAATTTCTCATGTTCATGAAATGGTTGTACTATATATGTATATATACCCAGAAATGCGATACAAATTTTCGCTGAAACACTTTGAAAAGACCATATAAATTGTGTATCATACTGTATTTAAACTAACAATTCACTTACGTACAAATCATTATTCTTATTATTATGATTTTTACAATTATCACTAATTCCAAAAGTTTTAAACAAAAAGTAAAAAGGTAAGCTGAAAAGTGGAGAGAGAAAAAAAAAAAATTGAGTCTTCAGGCAGCACGATAATTTTCAAACTATACCCTCTCCACCGTGAACAAATTTAACGTAATAATGACTCGCAATACTGAGTCGGACAAACGAAAAGCAACGGAACTGGACGAAACAAATTGAATTCTTAGGCGCGAGTCAGGGACGCTATCAAGACGCGAAGGCAAGCGCCATTTTTAAATTTTATTTACAATGAAATTTTAAGGCATGAAAATCGAAATTTGCCTGCAAACGGGGTAAAATTTTGCATTTAGATATTTTAATAATCGAAATAAAATATTCATTAACGCTATTTGTTATTATACCGGGTTTTAAGAATTTTAATGGAAATACTAACACGTGGGTAAGCCTCACAAAATATGATGTAAGAGGACCACCGCTAGCCACCAGAATGTAGTGAACGGTTTTATTATATCTTTTCTTCATTATTATTTACGCTTCTTCCTACTTTACTATATCTCTATTGCTCTTTCTTTAATTTATCACTTTCTTCGTAGTTTCCGGTAGCGACGCCGAGTTCTGACTCTAAAAGACCGTTACAAAACGGGGGGGGGGATATTAATACTCTTATTAACACTTTTACGTTTTATTAATTTCGAAAGTGGTTTAGTTAATTAGGGGATATGCGAGTATGAAATATTACTAAATATATTTAGGTCGGAGAGGGACACACACAACTTATTTATTCTACGTTACATTTTGCCCAACTACGCGTAACGCGTTCTGCCTCAAGACTGAAAAACCGTTATAGGTATAGTCCACTCTCCGGGCCTATTTAGGATTACCAACCCTACCCATTTTAAACAATTCAAATCTAACAACCATGCTTTATCGTAATCATCACAATTTTTAGTAAATTTATATTAAACATTATCTTATTTAATTAAACAAATTAATATTCTTACTAAGCATTACTACACCGTATTTTTCCCTCAACGTTAAGTACAAGTGTACAGGGTGTCCCATAAGTCCGGCATCATAGGAAAAATAATAAAAAAAGGCAAAACAAAAACTTTTATTTACAGAACGTGCTCAATATGTCCACCATTGTTTTCAATACACAAATTCAGACGTGATACCCAGTCAGCAAGCACACGGTGAATGATGTCAGGAGTAATGGTGTTACATGCCCCAATAATGCGCTGCCGCAAATGTTCAACATTCCTAATTTTCTCTGCGCATACCAGCGCTTTCAAGTGGCAACAGAGAAAAAATCTAGTGGCGTGAGATCCGGGCTTCTAGCTGGCCATTCCACAGGCCTTCGACGTCCTATCCAATGACCAGGGAATTGTTGGTACGGGTATTCCCTTACTTGGGTGCTGTAATGTGCAGGAGCGCCGTCTTGCTGGAACCATGCTGGGAAACTTCCTTCTTCGTTCAAGACACTGGGAAATGCTTCGTCCTTGAGCATACGTAGGTAGGTGCCTCCAGTGACATGTTCATCGAAAAAGAGGGGGCCTATGATGCGATCCTTCCAAATGCCACACCATACTATCACCCGAGATGCACCTTGTTCCTTTGAAGAGGTATACCAGTGAGGGTTGTTTTGAGACCAGTAGCGGGTGTTCTGTCGATTTACCTCACCATTTCCATAAAAAACAGCCTCATCACTGAACAGAATGGTGGCCGGGAAATTGGCATCCCGAGCATATGAATTATGGTTTGTAGAAATAGAAAAATATGAATTTCTCCTATGATGCCGGACTTATGGGACACCCTGTAGATCGATATTCAAGGAGAGAGAGAGAGAATGTAAGTAAATTTGAATTAGACGAATTGTAAACCACAACCATAAACCATTCAGCTTTAGTTTTGATGATAGTTATTTGACTGGGGGGGGCAGTGCCCCCCATTGCCCCCCCAGTGGCGACGGGCCTGGCTCCACATAAAGTTTGCAGTGTTTGTGTTGAACAACTTAGACTGTGGAGGAAAGGTAAAAAGGATTCTTTACCTTTTGGAATTCCAGTGGTCTGGCGTGAGCCTAGAAATCACACCAGTGACTGCTATTTTTGTTCATGTAACGTGCAAGGCTATAATACTAAAAATAAAAAGGAAATTTCTTATCCAAACTTTCAGTCTGCTATAAGACCTGTTGCTCATGGACCTGGTATACCCAGTGGCGTATTAAGGGGGGAGCCTGGGGGGGGGGGGCCAGGCCCCAGGGCCCAGCTGTTTTAGGGGCTGATGTTTATAATGATATCAATGATAAATTTGTAATGCTCAATAATATCTCTCAACTAACTTCAGAGGAAGCATCAAAAGCAACAAAAAATCTGGCTAGTCATTACCCAAATGATTTTGAGGACAGCTTCCTATTCGAGTTTCAGCATTTTATACTGTTTGTCAAACAAAACGCTTTAGCTGACACTCGCCCATTAGGAGTACTACAGGAAATTCACAAATTGAGGGCTGTTTTCCCAAATGCTTTCATTGCTTATCGCATTTATTTGTGTTTGATGATGTCAAATGGAACTGCGGAGCGTTCTTTTTCTCATTTGAGCTTGATTAAAAATGTTAAACGTCAAATGCTAACCTAAAAGAAATTGCAAAGTCTGTCATTGTTATGCATAGAAAAGAATATTTTGCAGAATTTAAATACCAAGCTTGTGACTGGAAAATTTAGTGATATGAAGCAGCTCAAAAAACTTTTGTATACTGGTGGTGGATGATTTTGTGATCAACTTTGGTGGATTAGTCGTGGACTAGTAGTTGTGTAATTGGTTTGGTGTAATTGTAGCAGCTTGATATTTGTGTAAAACTTGCATTATTTGATTTAGAAAAAATGGTTTTATTAATTTACATGACTCAAAGATTTGTCTTGTTGAGGGACCCCAAGAATATTTTGGCCCCAGGGCCCAAAAATCCTTAATACGGCACTGGGTATACCTGTACCTACTAAACCAAATACTCTTGATATAACTTCATCTGATTCGGTGTCTGATGACGATGGAAACGATGATATTGATTGTTTTCAAACCGAAACATCTGGTGAACCCCAATTGTTTACACAAAGTGAACTTAATGATTTGGTAAGAGATTTGTGTCTCCCGAAGGATTCTTCAGAGATTTTGGGATCCAGACTTCGTGCAAAGAACTTGCTTTCTCCCGGGACGTCATTTTACTGGAACAGAAATCGAGAAAAAGAATTCATCCAATATTTTTCTCAAGAAAACTCACTGGTATATTGCAACAATGTTTCGGAACTAATAATTAAACTAGGCACTGCAGTCTATGACCCAAATAAGTGGAGACTTTTGATTGATTCCCCAAAAAGAAGTCTAAAAGGTGTCCTCTTTCACAACGGTAACTTGTATGCCTCCGTTCCTGTGGCTCATTCGGTTCATTTGAAGGAAACGTACGAAAATCTTGAACTTCTTCTAGGTAAGGTTAAATACAAAGAACACGGTTGGCTACTTTGTGGAGATTTAAAAGTGATTTGTATGTTGTTAGGTCAACAACCAGGTTATACGAAGTTTCCATGTTTTTTGCGTGAATGGGATAGCCGAGCAAGAACTCAGCACTGGATAAAAAAGGAATGGCCACGCAGAGTCAACCTGACACCTGGTTCTAAAAACATTCAACGTGAAAATTTGATTGACACGAAAAAAGTCCTTTTACACCCGCTTCACATAAAATTGGGCTTGATGAAGCAATTTGTTAAGGCCTTGGACGAAGATGGAAATTGTTTTAAGTATCTGTGCGGTAAATTCCCAACTCTTTCGGAAGCCAAATTGAAAGAAGGAATTTTTGTTGGTCCCCAGATTAGAAAACTGACTTTGAATGAAAACTTTAAAAGAACAATGAACTATCTTGAAAAAGAAGCGTGGATTGCTTTTAAGGATGTTATCAGCAAATTTTTTGGGAACAACAAGGACCCAAATTACCAAAACAATGTGAACAACATGCTAAATAAGTTTAAAGAGTTGGGTCGTAATATGAATTTAAAATTACATTTTTTACATTCACACTTGGATTACTTCCCTGAGAATCTCGGAACACTCAGCGAAGAACAAGGAAAACGATTTCACCAAGGCATCAAAGAAATGGAGAAGAGATATTACGGAAGGCGGGACATCAGCATGATGGCTGATTACTGCTGGGTGTTGAGACGGGATACTCAAGAATTATTACATAAAAAAAAAGGAACAGCGCGTACATTCGAGACTAAAAGGCATAGATCTCACAAGAAAACTCAGGACAAAAATGATGAATATGTAATTGACGTTAATTGTCTTTTCTTTTTAAAGTTGTTTGCATTTGTAATTAGTATAACAAAGCGAAATAGGTACCTAATGTAAATTGAAATAAATAATATTTATTTATGTTGTGTTTTCCCTTCCAGTTTGCAGAACATCCTTACGTGATAAAAAAAAATGGACACCTTATTCGAAATCAACGTAGTTGAATTATATAAAATCAGTTATTAGTAAGAAAACAACTCTCACAAAGTTCTCATTCGCAGGCCTGTGTTATTTTACAAGTCTATAGAATCTCATGTATATTATGTGATTGAAGATTGAAATTTCCTCATTTTGCAGTTTTAGATTAAATTTTAAATATCGAGCGAGAACCAGGATTTTAGCAGTGTTATAAATACTATTTTTATATGTTAAAAGCAGACTTTGAGAAAAATGTAACCAACATGGAAACAATTTTAATTGGGAAGGAAGCGTTCGATCTTCAATCTCTTATGCTTGCATGTATCATCTCTCACCCTTCCATATTGACATTTCTAAAGTTAGCTTTTTTTTACATTTTTATTGTTGTTAGGTTTATGGCGCCCCTTCCCAAAGGCGCCTGAGGCGGCCGCCTCGCCGCCTCACCCATCGGCACGGCCCTGCATGCTGCGATTCCATATTGTAAATGTGGATGAATATATGAGTAATACAGCGTGAGGAGAGCATTTTGGGGAATTGGTTTTATGAGTTTGAATAGAAATTCATGAAGATATCGGTAAATGTGTGGAGGTTTTTTATGCAACACACAAAAAAAGTAAACTAAATGTAGGTCTGTTCTCTCTACATAGTTTTCCACCTTCCAATTTACTTCTGAAAAGGTAGACAATGAAAAGGATCAAGTTAACGTAAGTTTGAGTATCACTGCCATTGTTTTATTTTTAAATCGATGCATGATAGATGTATGTAGGTATGTAATTTATAGTACGTATAGGCTTAATTATAACAAAAATTAACTTTGAATGGCATTCCGGGTTTAAATACAATTTTTACATATTGAAATCCATTCTCCCACGCCATTTTTTTTTAAGTATTTGCTAAAAGACTTTCCCAATAGGTGACGACAGTGATAAATATTTTCTTTTTTTGCCTTCTGCTAATATAAAGGAAATTGTTTTCGCGATACAAATGCGATACCGGAAACATTAAAATGTTTTACTGCTTTACATCTCGATTTCTTGTACAACGTTTTCTATTTTATTTTTATTTATTGAAACGCAGAATAAAACAGTTTGGAAATTGAAAGCGTATATGGTAATATATATATATATATATATATATATATATATATGTGTGTGTGTGTGCGCGTGTGCATAAAGTCCTTTTACGATTCTGAATGTAAATATAAAGGGAACCTTGAATATACAGGGCGTCCCAAAAAAATGTATACACACTTTAAATACTTATAAAGGCAGTGTTTATTAAAATACATTTCATTTTCAAAATGTAATAGAATCTACAGACATTATTTAATTGTTTTGTCAACGCCTGTTTTCAAACTGACGTCCGTTCTGGTCCAGGCACTGCTGATAACGCGAAGCAATGGAATCGCAAACATCACGAAACATTTCGTTTGGTATTTGTGTGCATTCTCGTTCAATGGCTGCTCTCAATTCAGCGACTGTTGCATGTTTTATAGCGTAGACTTTGTCTTTTAAGTATCCCCATAAAAAAAAGTCTAGTGGTGTGAGGTCTGGTGAACGCGGAGGGTATTCTACGAAACCCCTTCGTCCAATCCACATCCACATCGTGCCAAGTACCACTCGCAATACTCCACTCTTCGGTCCGGATCATCTTCATTAATAGCATGGACTAATCTTGGAATGTAACTTTTCCATTGACAGTGCTTCAAAATGCGTTGGACAGACGATTCTGAAATTCCTACCTCACGACTCGCTTGCCGCACAGATTTTCTTGGACTTTGGTGATACATTTCCAGTACTCTTTCTTGCTTTGTGGGGCTTATCGATGTCCGTGGTCTTCCGGAACGCTTCTTGTGGACATTCTGAACAGTTCCATCGGCTTCAAACTTATCTCTAATTCGAGTGATGGTAAGTCGCGTTGGTGGATCTGTTTGAAACTCCCTCCTAAACTGTCTTTGCACTTCAACTGCGTTTTCACACTTCCAGTAGCATTTTAGAATGAGTTTCCTTTGTTCAAAGCTTAGTCTGACTGCCATTATTAATTCTAATGGGTTTAACTTGGAAAGAAAGAAACATCAATTGAGCTATCAGCTGTTAAAGTGTGTATACATATTTTTGGGACGCCCTGTATTTACAAAAACTCAAAGCGTTATTGAAAAGAGCAAACCAAAAATTAACATGTGCATGATATGAAATTTCAACAAGTCGTCCATTATCTAGACCAGTGTTTCCCAACTGGGATACCTCAAAATTCCATGAAAATGACAAGAATAAATAATTGAAGCTTCAAAAGTAAGTGAAGATATGAAAATTTCAAATGAACCAAAAAATTCGCTATTTATTACCTCCATAAGGAAACTGTATCGGCTCAGTTTAAAGTTATGTGGTGCTGGAGGTGAGAGAGAACTGGATGTTAAATAGTGGGAGGCGAAAATCCTCCTCTGGGATGCCGCGAAAGAAGAAGAAATGGCGCTTGGGGTTCCTTGAGCCAGAAAATGTTGAGAACCACTGACCTAAACAGTGTTGTAATCTTTTGAAATTGGCGACATCTCCATGTTACTCTGAGATTATTGAGTTTAATTCATGCTTAATTATTTGTTTAAGGTCTTCTAAATATTTAGGTACAGTCGCATACACATTAGTTTTAATCCTTTCTCAAAGGCAAAAATCTAATATTGTAAGGTCGGGTGACCGGGAAGCCCATGCAGTGGGGTTACAGCGTCCAATCCATCTTTCCGGAAAGGTCTCGTCAAGGAAGGTTCAGACTCTTACAGCAGTAATGATGTGAGGCGCCGTCCTGCTGGAAGATCGAGTCATCCAAAAGATTTCGATCTACCCTTGGAACGAAGAAAATCTGGAACAACATCAAATTTGAGGTACCGGCGACAAATGGGTCATCGAGAAAAATAGGCCATAATTTTTTTCCCTCGTGAGAGCACACGCAAACATTAAAACTACGTGGAGTCTCATTCGTGTTCTCTCAATTTATGGGGATTATCTCGACTTCAAATTGGACAGTTATGTTTGCTAACTTTGTCACTGACATGGAAAGTAGATTCGTCTGAGAAACATTACCGAACTAGAAATAATGAAGTCAGTCATATCAAATCCATCAGTTCAGAAGACGTGTCAATTCATTTGCTAATTGTCCTCCAAAAGTGCTTGAACCAAGGTAATTTTGTAAGGATGCGGATGAAGTTCTCCTCGCAGAACATTATGAAAAGTTGATCTTACCTCCTCAGTTCAGCGGAAACACGACGTACAAATTTTCTGGGACTTCGCTCAAGATATTCAACGTCTTCCAGAGTTAACCATGGCCTTTCCGATCGCGATAAATCATGACCTGAGCCAGTTTTCATAAACTTCGCTGTATAGCGATATTTTCGGTAATGGATCCTTCGCATATTCTAAATTTTCTCCGAATTTCTTTTTACAGATTCACACTTGGCTAGCCATAATATAGATTAGGCATTCTCCTCTATTGTCGACATTTGTATTTGGTGGCGTCTTGGCAATGACATAATTCCTTCACGGCTGTCATAAACTAAAATATATTGAGAAACGTATATTATGCGCATAATGTAAACTAATTTAGAAGTCTATATTTTATATATTTACTCATTTTCAGTGGTGGGCACCGTTAACCAAAAAGTTAACTTCGATAACGATAATCCGTTAACCCCAATTTTTAACTCCGATAACGATAATCCGATAATTTTACTACAAAGTTAACGGAAGTTAACGATAATCCGTTAACGATAACTATTTCTTTACTAACATTTAAAAAAATCAAGGAAAAAACTTTAAAACCCATAGAAAATGTTTATTTATGCAAAATCCAACAATAAATAGGTATTTAACTGTATTTTTATCAAGTTTTGCAACTTTTTTGCTTAATAACTTTTTTTTTTATTTTTAATAAAAAATGTACTGATTACATGTTTTGAAACCCTTGTAACCACTAACCATTAACTAAATTTTAATTTACCAGAGAATTATTATGGCGGGAACTGAAAGGTAAAATTAAATTTTAGGCACATTTATTAAAGACTATGACACAATGTGCTGGTTGCCCTTCAGAAAGACCAACTTCTCAAAGTTAGGCCCAACTGCCAGTCTTGACCTCTTGGGCCTCAGGATGTCCTTGCCGAGAGAGAAGAGCCGTTCCACTGCGGCAGAGGACGGAATTGGCAGACTGAAGTTATGGCGGTTTGAATTCATTCGCGGAGCGGTGATCTTCCGTGAATGACTCCTCGCAGTTAACGTGTTAACGGACTTTAACAGACTAAATATCGAGTTATCGGAAGTTAACTGGTCCGATAACGATAAGTGGAAATTAACTTCCGTTAATAGTCCATTAAAAAAAGTTAACTTCGTTAATTAACTGTTATCGGATTAACGCTTTAGTGCCCAACACTGCTAATTTTTTTTTCTGTATACTTCAGGCTTCATTTTTATTTACATTCAAAACCTCAACAGGACTTAATGGATAGTTTACAGCCTATAGGGTTCATTATTATCCGGATTACGCAGATTCCACTCCGCCATCCAATCACATTCGATATTCTAACTAAACCCGATAAGTACTGACACCCATACTACATGGCCGTAACTACCTATGAGGTCACCGAGGTCCGGACCTCGGTAATTATTTCCTAAAAAAAAAAAAAGAGACAACCGTTCTCCGTGTATGAAACGCATATTACCGCTTTTCTTTTGAAAAGAGGGAGCGTCGAGCGTTTTGTGTTTTGTGTTTAGTGTATAGCTTGGGTTGTGTTTGTAGATGTCATTTTGGTCTGAATTTTGCTCGTCCCGCCGCGCTCGAAAAAAATCTGGACCTCACTAATTTCTAAACCCTAGTTACGGCCCTGCCCATACATGATTGAAAAGTGTGAACGTACACTCCCGTGAGACTACACTCGTATAACCTTACACTCGTGTGAGGCTATACACGCGGCCACGCACTCACAATTTCCAACCGTGCTCATACTTCGGGACTTAAGAAGGAAAGAAAAATTTTCCTCACGTCTGGTGTAGGTTGCAAACGAGACTAAACGGATATTATGAAGACCCTCAAAAATGTCCCCTTTTTATAAGTTCTGAAAAAATAATAATTTCGGACGTTCCAATATAAAAAGGTGATAAAGTAGAACCATTCTTGGTATAAGCCCTTTCGCTAGTTAGAATTTCGTGAGTATATATCTTCGTGTGTTCTTGGCTCCCTTATGAAACCACGAAAATCTTTATATTACGGTAGAAAAATATAATATGAGAGTTAGGTCAGGTTAACTAGATCAATTAGAGTAGGTTAAATGTCGCCATCCACATTTTAAAATGTTGCGGTTTGGTAAGGTAACTCAACGTGTGTCTGTGTGTGTGTGAATTTTAAATATCGAAGTAAATAAATTTTATATATATATATATATATATATATATATATTTTTTTTACAGTTTTGTATGGATAGTGAAGTGGTGATGGGTTTGATGGCGTTTCAGTTTATTGGTGGAAGGCTGCATTTTATTGACTGTAAATATTTATATTTTGCAAAAGTATTCGTCTCTTTTCCTCAAATAAAAAGTTTAAAACATATAGAAAGTCTTAAAAATGTTATCTTCCGCCTTTAAAAATTTTAACACATATATATATATATATATTATATATATATATAAAGAACGTCGCTTGTGTAGAAGAGCGTTCCGCACAAGATGAGGAGGGAGAACGAACAAATGAAAAATGAGGTACCACCCGGGAATCGAACCCGGGATCATCCGATTGCCGGGTTCGATTCCCGGGTGGTACCTCATTTTTCATTTGTTTGTTCTCCCTCCTCATCTTGTGCGGAACGCTCTTCTACACAAGCGTCGTTCTTTACATTAATTATACTGTGTGTTGTTTGCAGTTAAAATGTATATATGTACGGCATGCGTAGGTGCCCCCTCAGGGCATTGGTTTCTGCTCGTATGTAGGAGAATTACGACTTCTGATTGATCGAGGTCCATGGTGTAGTGGATAGCATATCTGACCGGCAATCGGATGATCCCGGGTGATACCTCATTTTTCATTTGTTCGTTCTCCCTCCTCATCTTGTGCGGAACGCTCTTCTACACAAGCGTCGTTCTTTACATTAATTATACTGTGTGTTGTTTGCAGTTAAAATGTATATATGTACGGCATGCGTAGGTGCCCCCTCAGGGCATTGGTTTCTGCTCGTATGTAGGAGAATTACGACTTCTGATTGATCGAGGTCCATGGTGTAGTGGATAGCATATCTGACCGGCAATCGGATGATCCCGGGTGATACCTCATTTTTCATTTGTTCGTTCTCCCTCCTCATCTTGTACGGAACGCTCTTCTACACAAGCGTCGTTCTTTACATTAATTATACTGTGTGTTGTTTGCAGTTAATATATATATATATATATATATATATATATATATATATATATAAGGGTAGTTTTATCTCATAAAGGTGGAATTCTATTCCAATTTTTTTTTCTTTGCCAACCCATCATCTAGTGCCATTTGGAGTAGAAACTGTAGAGCAGGAATATTTTTATGATCAAATGATATTTAGGACTTGCTCAACTTATTTGAAATTTTACGAATGTAAAATATATTGATATGAAATAGGAATCAATGAAATTCGTACTATTATATAATTTTGCTACAATAACCCATTATGATGTTGTCCTTGAGGCTAAAAACAAAAAAATAAATATTTATATAAAAATAAAAATAAAAAAGTTTATAAAAAACAAAAATTAAAAATTAAAAAATCAAACCTAAAAAAAAAATTAACAAAAAAAATCACGTTCGCAGCGTAAAAAAATTAAGCATAATATTAGCGACGCGGTTATTTAACAAATTTGTGCTGCTTTCAACTTCTCAGGAGCAACGATGTCAATGACAACACGTGCGGCCAGTGCCATCTGGTTGGTTGGTGTTACTCAGGCGAACTTTACATCATCGAAGCTCCCATCTCGCTAACAAGTATTGGCTGTTCTATTCCATTTCCACAATCAGCAAAAATTGACTCTTAAAGATAGCGTGTCCAAGACAGCTGATCTCTTGCTTCCAATTTGGATGAAAGCTCGAGTGCCTAAAAAAGCTGCTAAACATGTCGAACACATCAAGAAGCTTCATACTGAGTGGCAAGTGCTCAAGAAGAATATTAACCGAAAGTCTGCCACGAACCTTGCCAACCAGGCAACATTTCAAGATGGGTTAGACAACCTCTTCGACATCGCCCACCAGGATGCCATGCAGCTGATGAAAATTGAAAAGGACAGACAATTTCTGGAAGCTCAACGGGAGACAAGACAGATGGGCACGATGGTTGGAGTCGACAGAAAACTCACTCTGCAAGAAGAACGTGTTGCAAGAAGGAGAAGCTTCAAAGCGGGCTGGCAAAGCGGCTTCATCAAGTGCTGCTGCAACCGACGTCGCTGTTCTTGAGTTGTCTTCGTTGGGCAACTCGTCAGAAGTGGAGGAAGAACTTGCGACCATCAGAAACGCGTGCTCCTAAACGAGCTCGACTTCGTGGAACTGTAAGTGTGATGACATCTGAAGTGGCAGCTGCACTAGATCGGACTAATGTGACTGACTGGCAAGCAGCGCATATATTTTCAGCGTTAGCTTCCACGAGCCAATTCGGTCACGAAGTAGAAGACCTGATGATCAGCCGAAGCACTATCCGCAAGGAGCGGATGGAACATCGGAAGGAGGTCCGGTGCTAGTGTCTCCGAGCAACTGATACAATGAGCAAACCAAGAAGTTTGCTCATGAGATGAAAGAAAGCTTCGCCCCAGCAGTTCCTCTGATCTTGCATTGGGACGGCAAAATCATGGAGGATTACTCTGGTCCTGGTCGGGACAAAGTGGACCGTCTCCCGATTCTTGTATCTGGACAAGACGTGAAGAAGTTGTTGGCAGTTCCAAAACTTCAATCGGGAAAGTCGGAAGTAATTGGGAGTGCCATTGTGGAGACGATAAATGAGTGGGGACTGAGGGAACGAGTGAAGGGGCTCTGCTTTGACACCACCGCGTCCAACACTGGTTCAAAGGGAGAAGTTTGTGTTCGTTTGGAAACTGAGCTTGGGAGGAATTTATTGAACTTGGCGTGTCGACATCACATCTCGGAGATACTCCTAGAGACGGTCTTCAGCCTTCATGATATCTCCAGCTCCAAATCTCCAAATATTCAGCTCTTCGGTCAGTTCCGGGACTACTGGCCTTACCTCGATAAGACAGCATACTCCTCGGCAGTGGATGAAGAAGATCTAATCCCTGTGATAAATGGATATAAGACTGAGGTTATTGCATTTGCTGTTGACCAGCTGTCCAAATTTCAGTCGTGGAATAACTCCCGTGAGCTCCCTGAGCTGACGATTATCTTCCTTGGAGAGGTCCCTCCACGCGGGATCCATTTCTGATATCCAGAAGCAATACATCGAGCTCGTTGGATGGCTCGAGGTATCTACGTCATCAAAATGTGGCTCTTCTACAAGGAGTTCCCATCCAGCAGCAACAGGGATCATCAAGAAGGCCATCGCGCAGTGATATGATGTGGAGCCGCCACCAGGAAGTAAACCTCTTTGTCACGGCCATCTATATCAAATATTGGTTTCAAAGTCCGTCTTCAGTAGAAGCTCCGAGAAACGATCTGAATCTCCTCCGTGCACTAACTATGCTGATAAAGACATATCTAAGGCTGTCAGCACAGCATTCAGCCGCCATCTTTGGTATCTATCAGAAACATTGGTAAGTTTCGGTTTCTTCGATGACAGTGTTGCAGCAGAGGAGAAGAGGCAGATGGTAAATGCTCTGAAAAATAAAATCGGGTCTGAAGAGCCCCCTAAACAGATCTCTCCAGTTGGCTAGGCATGTGGGAAAGAATTACACGAATTTGTCACCATGTTAACTCTGAAGTTTCTTAACGTACTTGAACTGCCTCAAGATTTCTTGGAGGAGGATCCAACACTTTGGCCAGTCCATGAATCATACAGGAGAAGCCAGGCTGCTGTCCGGTCGGTGAAAGCGATCAACGACCTTGCAGAACGCTGTGTTGCACTCATCCAGGGGTTCAATGCATCTCTCACGCGCAGCGAAGAGCAGAAGCAGTTCCTTCTAAAAGTCGTTGAAGATCACCCAAAGTTCTTGTCACCAACGAAGAAGTCTGCCATCATGCGAACCAAGCAACAATGATTATTTATCTGGCATTTATCTAATAATATTTTTTTTATTTTAGTTGCTTAACCGCCGATTCGTACCTAGAATGGTACATATCTCGGCGAGACAGAGGGTGGGTAGTGTCACTGGGATGGGAGTATGAGACTGAGGGGATGAGAAGGTTCAGTTATTGAATATGTGGGACGTGGGTATGAGTTTAGATGCGGTGAAGTAGTTGAGAGTGGGTGAGGTATGAGAAAATTGCTTCCGCTGAGAAGTGGGGGCCTTCGGTGAGTATGGACTGGAGATGTTCGGACGTGGAGATGCGGGACAGGTAGGGGAAACAGCTGTGGCGGAGGTCAGACAGATTCGGGCATTCGATCAGGAGGTGGATGACGGTGATGGGGGTATGGCAGGTGGGACAGAGCGGGGCTGGCAATTTAGCCATAAGGTGACCGTGTGTGCGTCGTGTGCCCTAGGCAGAGACGGGCTAGAACAACTTCTTTATGACGGGACCTATGGAATGAAGAAGCCCAATATCCAAGGCGTGGTTTTATCCGCTGGAGCTTGTTATTTATAGCCTGGTCCCAATCCCGTTGCCAGATAGAACGGACGTGGGAGCGGAGAGTTGGGGAAAAAATCCGTGAAAGGAAGGGGCCGGGTGGAGACTGGCAACGAGCAAGCGGACTTCGCCTCCTCATTACCCTGGATACCAACATGTGCTGGGACCCAGCAGAAGTTGACCGTCTTGTGCTGGGATGCCGTTAAGGAGTGGAAGGTTTGTTGGATGGTGCGGACAAGTGGGTGAGGGGGGTTAAATTTTTCCAGGGAGAGCAGTGCGCTTTGGGAATCTGAGTAGATAACATAGGAGTTAGCGGAGTGGATGCTTATAATGTCGAGGGCTTCCAGAATGGCGAAAAGTTCTGCCGAAAAGACAGAGACCTCACGGGGAAGGGGAACGGCTCTAGAGAGCGGCTGGGCCACGATCACCGCTGAGGCAGCCGCACCATCCTCTGATCGGGAACCATCCTTATGGATGGGGACAGCGTCCAGGTGTCGGGTTACGTGTTCCTCGAAGAGCGACCTGTATATTGTAGCGGTCGTAGTAGCTTTCGGCAGGGCACATAAGTCCCTCCAAAACTTGATAAGGATGAGGAGCCATGGGGGTTCGCGCACGATAAAATCGTCGGGTAGCCCTCTTCTTGGCACGAGTGGCCTCCGCGCACTCTGGATTCCAGCAGGGTACTCGTCGGGCTCGGGGGTAGGCTGAAGATCGTGGAATGCTGGTGCTTGCAGCTGCGACCACAGTCGCCTCAACGTACGCAATGCCTTCATCGGAGGATGGAAAGTGGGACGTCGTACAACGTGTGGAAGTGTTGTCCCGGAAAAGTGGCCAATTAGCGCTGGCCGTTATCTACTTCTCCGGTACCCGAACGGTCTGATCGTGCTGATTTAGTGTGAGGCAAACAGGAAAGTGGTCACTGCCGTGGTCATCCCGAAGCACTTGCCAGGTGAAGTCCAGGAGGCAGTCCGTCGAGATGAACGATAGATCTATACAGGACAAGGTGCATCTGGTGGTGTGGTAGTGTGTGGGAGAGCCGTCGTTGAGGCACTCGAAGGAGAGTTCAGCCATGAGGGTAATCAGGGTCGGAGCCACAAAAGTGGAGGTCGTATCACCCCATAAGGGGTGGCGATTATTGAAATCGCCCAAGAGTAGGAAGGGCCTGGGGAGTTGTTGAACAACCTCAACCACCAGGTCATCGCGAGAAACTTGGGAGTGAGGGGGGAGGTAGATCGAGCAGACTGTGTATTGCTTGTCCAGGAAAATCCTGGCAGCAAGCACCTGTAACGGGGGTTTAATAGGGAGGTTGTGAAATGGGACTGTACGGTGGACGAGGATGGCAGCCCCCATTCGTGTGCTGGCAGGAGACGGAGATGTAGTGCTAGATTATCCGGTAGGGCAGGGCATCGGTCTGGTCCCCAGGATTAGCTCCTGGAGACAGACACATACCGGACGAGCAGAGGCAATCAGGGAATTTAGGCCTTCGTAATTTGCGAAGATTCCCTACAGTTCCACTGTAGGATCGTCACTTTCGGAGGGTTCATTGTTGGACGAGGGAGAGGTGGAGAGGGTGAAGGTGCTAGGGAGTTAGACTGTGGATGGGGATCTATGTCCATGATGGCGGGGTTAAGTCGGGGGCCTGTCGAGTCACCTGCCGTTCACCAAGGAGGGAATCGGCTGACCTGCCAACTCCTTCGGGGACTGTGGGGCCGAGTCGACCGAACGGGACCGGAGACGTGGATCGCAGAAGCCCGGGGACCGTCGCGGGCTCAGAGGGTGAGGAGTCTCTAGAGAGGGTTCAGTGGTCATGCAACGGGGGAGGGTTCCGTTGTCCAGATTGGCACCTTCCTGTTTTGTTGTGGTTTCCCGGGACACCCGGGGTGACGACAGGGGCTACCAGTAAAACCTGGCGGGTGGAGGAGAGGACAAAGTCTGGGTGGCCGATGAGGGAAGAGCCGGAGGCACGAGAGGGGCCGGGTCAGTGGGGGTACAAGGGGGTGAGTCAGGGTGCTCCCGTGGTGGGGTAAAGATGGCACCAGGGGGTAAGGGCAGATCCAGGAGACTCGGGGGTGCGGCCGAGGGTACTCTGGCCACACCATGTAGACGTGCCATTGCCGCGTCCACTGGATCCTCGGATGTGGGGTGATTTTCCCCGTGTCTCACCCTAAGTGGTGACTCGTGCACGTCAGCAACGACTGTCAACTTCTGCAGAGGTGAGTGCGGGGATGAGAGGGTCATCGTAGGCGAGGTTAAGGGTGTAGGTACTCGGGTTCTTTTAGATTTCGGAGAAGAGAGGGAGGCTTGTTGGATGGTCGGTGAGTCTGGAGACTCACCCCGGCGTCTCCGCCTCGTTGATTTACCCCCGGGCGCTAGGTTTGGATGTGTCTTAGTGCGGTGAAAGCGGGGTTCCTGGGAGACGAGAACCGAGAGTCCCGATTCCAGAGGTCTGGGAAGTGTGTAGCTTTGGAGATTCACGGGGAATAGGCGTAGTAGGGGGACAGGCGGCTGCCGGTCCCGGCGTGGGGCTCAATCGGGAAGGGGGATGACTAGTCGATGGGGGTTTGAGTGGCGGATCCGGACGGCGAGTCGAGGGAACTGAGCCGAGGGCTGCAGCATAAGAGACCCCCGGCCTCACCTCCCGACTCCGCACCCTATCTCGTGCCTCTCGGAGGCTAAGGAAGTCCGCCACCTGCAGGCCTCGAACCTGAAGAACAGGCATTCGCGGGATGAAGAGGGGTGTGCGCCTTGACAATTGGAGCATTTCGGTGTGTTGGGGCACTTGTCTGGGTGAGCGATTTGTCCGCAACGGACACACAATTGGTGCGGCTGCCGACAAACTGAGCTAACGTGTCCAAACTTGTTGCATTTAAAGCAACGGGTTGGGTCTGGGATGTATGGGCGGACAGAAAACTCGGAAAACGTGCGGTCTCCCATACCGCATACAATACGGTCAGGAGGGACTAAGGTATTGAAGGTAAGAGTGGACGCGGAGTGGGGGAGGGGGTACCGCCCTGTCGGGATGTGAAGCGATGGATCTTAGTGACACCCTGGGGTGCGAGGTCCTCCAGGAGCTCGTTCACTGTGATCGACAATAGGCGGGTGGCATAAATAGTGCCCTGACTCTGGTTCAGGCGAGGGTGTGGGGAAACGGACACCGAGCATCCAAGGACCTCAGTGAGAGAGAGTAGGGCTTTCGTCTCTGTGGCTGAGCGTGATTTAATGAGGAGGGAGCCATCCCTCTGTGGTCGTACATCGTAGCGGCTGGAGTTGCTGCGGGCTCGGATCGCCTGGAACGTCCGTTCAGAGTTGGACGGGAGGGACCCAGAGGTAGGCCGGATCACTAGGAATTTGTGGATACTTGAAAGGGATAGGGAGGTTGTAGAATTGAAGTGGACTGGGATATCCAACGGTCGATAGGAAGGTCGTGATTGCCGACTTCCCCGTCCGCCGCGGTGCTCTCTCCGTGGGAAGGCGGGCTGACGTTGGGTGAGAGGGTCATACGGAGAGATCAAAAAGCCGGGTTTTGGGGGCAAGTCTTGGATAGAACCTGACTTGCCCGAAGGCGGCTGAGGAGGGCTGGGGCGGGACCCCTGCACCAGAGGGTGTATGTCCAAGGGCATATTCAAAGTACAGGCTGGGGTCGGCAACGGAAAAGGAGAGTGCAAGTATTCAGCTTCCAGAGGGGGTCAACTCCATCAGGATGCGGTCTTCCAGTGGTAGAGGACTCGAGGGCCTGGTTGCCCACCACGTGTCGAGAGGAGTAGTATCCGAGAACCAGAAGCAGAAGCAGAAGTCGCAAGCCGAGGAGGAGGAGAAGAAGCCATAGCAAACAAAAAGAAACTTCATCCTCCGGACGCATCCAGCCACCACCGACTCCAACAAGGGAAAGGCGAATCGTGGGCACACTCGGTCCCACCGCCAATAGATGTCACGCAGGGGAGATACACCCATTCCCAGTCCCCGTGCCTAAAAGGCGGCCACTCATCCAACGCGCGGTGAAAGATGGCAGGGACAGGGCTTGGATTTAGTTTAAGAGCGACAAGGGTGAAGGACAACTACCTCCCCTCACCCAAGGTCCAAGGAAAGAGTCAAATCAAGGTCCAAATCAAAGCCAAATGCAGGAAAAAAAAGCCAGAAAGAGTTGGGGAAAGGAGGAGAAAGAAATATAAGTAGGAGAGTAGGAGATCAGCCGGGTCCCCAAACGGGTCCAATGGTCCACGAGGGCAGAGAAAGCCCTTACATCGAAGGAAGGTGCATTTCCCCATTGGCCACAGAGAGACGCGCCGGTACTAGGGCAATTACGTCCTGGTCAAGTGCGTTCCGGACAAATGCGTCCCGGTCATTGGCGTCCCTGGACAATTGCGTCCCGGACAATTGCGTCCTGGACAATTGCGCACTTCTCCAACTACTATATGAAGTTTATTTATTAGAGAAGTGAATAGAAAGTTAGTATCGGAATTTCAAATATACTTTTCATTTTAACCTATTAAACTTGTTATATGTTCATAAGTTCTGTTCGAAACTGTTCTCTAAAACTTTATCCATCATCAGCAACATCATTGTCAAATTTTATGGGTTACGTCCACTTAAGATAAAATTAGTTTCGTTAGTTTTAACGAAAATATCACAACTTAACCAATCGTCAAGGGCATACAGTTGACCTAACTGGGCATTCAATTAATCTAACCGGGCATTATATCCCATACAAAATTACAATAACAAACATACTCGTCCCTCGTCATTGGCGTCCCTGAACAATTGCGTAGGTGAAGTCACATTGAACTTTCTATTCACTTCTCTAATAAATAAACTTCATATAGTAGTTGGGGAAGTGCGCAATTGTCCGGGAAGCAATTGTCCGGGACGAAATAAAACCGGACGCAATTGTCCAGGGACGCCAATGACCGGGACGCACTTGACCAGGACGCAATTGTCCTGTCACCGGACGCGCCCTATAGCTCCGAACAAAGCAAAGGGATCTAATATTATGTCATGTAAATTGTCAGTGGAGAAATTCCACTGTTTTGTTTTTGTACAATAAACAAATTATTTTTTTTTTATAAAATATCTCCCGACACGGATGATTGTGGACCACAGTCATTAGCGGGGATGGGGCTCATGACCTGTTGTGTGAAAGGAACACTTATTACAATGTTTTAATAATTTAATTTGTCAAAATGGACAGCATGCTTTTCATATAACAGCTCCATATTTTTGAAATGTGCCCCAATAGCAATAAAATGGATGCCTTGCATGGAGGTCTTATCAAAAAAACAAAATAGCTTTAAGCAAGTCCTAAATATATCCTGATCTCAAAACATTTTTTAGTGTATCATTTTTTAAGCTGGTGGCACCAAATGCCGGGTTGGCATAACAGATATTCCTGCATCAGATTTATAAAACCACCCTAATATATACATATATATACACACACCTTGGTAAACCTTGGTTTTGCTTCTGCCCGAAATACTCATTCTGACGAAGGTCACGCTTGTTGCTCCATCTTAGACCTACAGCTTAACGTGGAATCCGAACCACGACCCACAATGGGTGGTCAGAAATTACAAAGCCCTCAACTGGACTCGATCTTACGACCCCCCACCCCACCCCGATCAGCAGCCCAGCATTATAACCACTAGGCTACCCATTTATTTACCAACCAATTTTTGTGTGGAAGGATGAACAGTTGGGTTAGCTGCGCGCCGTTGCCGTCACCAGGAATCGAACCCGGGGCCGATGGATTCGTAGTCAGCAATACTAACTACTACAGCACCGAGGTATATATATATATATATATATATATATATATATATATATATATATATATATATATATGCAAACCCACAAGGAAAAAGAAAAACGATTCCAAGGCCTTTCGTGTATTCAAAGCTACACCTCGTCAGGGAATGAAGTTAAAAGGCGAGAAGCCCATATATATATACAACGTACAGGAAAAACAAAACAATTAGCACATACTTAACAAGGGTTAATGAGAGGCAAAAGAAATTTTAACATGATATCGTCAATTTTATAAGTCCCCGAGCTGTTATTGAAATTGTTTTTAAAATGAATAAATGCACATTCTAGAATATTTCGTTCTATTATATCTCTGTTTTTAACAAGCGCTTTAGAACTATCCCACTTGATGCTATGGTTACATCTATACATATGGTTAAATATATATACAGGGCGTCCCAAAAAAATGTATACACACTTTAAATAATTATAAAGGCAGTGTTTATTAAAATACATTTCATTTTCAAAATGTAATAGAATCTACAGACATTATTTAATTGTTTTGTCAACGCCTGTTTTCAAACTGACGTCCGTTCTGGTCCAGGCACTGCTGATAACGCGAAGCAATGGAATCGCAAACATCACGAAACATTTCGTTTGGTATTTGTGTGCATTCTCGTTCAATGGCTGCTCTCAATTCAGCGACTGTTGCAGGTTTTATAGCGTAGACTTTGTCTTTTAAGTATCCTCATAAAAAAAGTCTAGTGGTGTGAGGTCTGGTGAACGCGGAGGGTATTCTACGAAACCCCTTCGTCCAATCCACATCCACATCGTGCCAAGTACCACTCGCAATACTCCACTCTTCGGTCCGGATCATCTTCATTAATAGCATGGACTAATCTTGGAATGTAACTTTTCCATTGACCGCTTCAAATGCGTTGGACAGACGATTCTGAAATTCCTACCTCACGACTCACTTGCCGCACAGATTTTCTTGGACTTTGGTGATACGTTTCCAGTACTCTTTCTTGCTTTGTGGGGCTTGTCGATGTCCGTGGTCTTCCGGAACGCTTCTTGTGGACATTCTGAACAGTTCCATCGACTTCAAACTTATCTCTAATTCGAGTGATGGTAAGTCGCGTTGGTGGATCTGTTTGAAACTCCCTCCTAAACTGTCTTTGCACTTCAACTGCGTTTTCACACTTCCAGTAGCATTTTAGAATGAATTTCCTTTGTTCAAAGCTTAGTCTGACTGCCATTATTAATTCTAATGGGTTTAACTTGGAAAGAAAGAAACATCAATTGAGCTATCAGCTGTTAAAGTGTGTATACATTTTTTTGGGACGCCCTGTATATATATTTATTTATTTATTTATTATTTTATCTCTTTTTGTGTGTTTGAAAATTGGAAGAGCAGCCAAAAATTGCAGTTATTTTTAACATAACAGATAATTGAATCCTCGACTTTGTGTTTACAAACATTTTTCAGATGTTATAAAAAAACAATAAAAATTAAGTATACCCTTTAAGTTCTGCCGTGCTTTAATTCTTCGTCGGTGAATGGTGCATGCAATTTTTTTATTTATGGCATTGAATTATAAGGTCTGAATTCGTTTTCATTTAGATTTTTGTTGATTCAAGTATTGTATGAATCATTTTTTCTAAGTATTTTTAAAAAAAATTTTGTGTTCCTTGTACGACAAATATATATATATATATATATATAATATACATTTTAACTGCAAACAACACACAGTATAATTAATGTAAAGAACGACGCTTGTGTAGAAGAACGTTCCGCACAAGATGAGGGAGAACGAACAAATGAAAAATGAGGTAACCACCCGGGAATCGAACCCGGGGTCTTCCGATTGCCGGTCAGATATGCTATCCACTACACCATGGGCCTCGATTAATCAGAAGTCGTAATTCTCCTACATACGAGCAGAAACCAATGCCCTGAGGGGGCACCTTCGCATGCCGTACATATATGTACATTTTAACTGCAAACAACACACAGTATAATTAATGTAAAGAACGATGCTTGTGTAGAAGAACGTTCCGCACAAGATTAATTATACTGAGTTGTTTGCAATTAAAATGTATATATATGTACGGCATGCGAAGGTGCCCCCTCAAGGCATTGGTTTCTGCTCGTATGTAGGAGAATTACGACTTCTGATTAATCGAGGCTCATGGTGTTAGCATATCTGACCGGCAGTCGGAAGATCCCGGGTTCGATTCCCGGGTGGTTACCTCATTTTTCATTTGTTCGTTCTCACTCCTCATCTTGTGCGGAACGTTCTTCTACACAAGCGTCGTTCTTTACACACACACACACACACATATATATATATATATATATATATATATATATATATATATTAATATATATATATCATCTACTTTTAATAATTAAAAAAAAATTTGTGTGGGTGTCTAATTCTCATATTCAGAGAAATATAATAGTTTTGTATAATTATATTGTAAAACTATATATATATATATATATATTATATATATATATATATTATATATATATATATATATCATCTACTTTTAATAATTAAAAAAAAATTTGTGTGGGTGTCTAATTCTCATATTCAGAGAAATATAATAGTTTTGTATAATTATATTGTAAAACTATATATAATATATGAAAAGAAGGACCAACACAACGGCAAACATTTCCGTTTATTTTTTATACTTCAGACGTTTCGACAAATCTTTTGTCATCATCAGTGAATTATGTCTTAAAACCTTAAACAAAAATGAGAATAATGAAAATTACATCACTACAAAATTAAAATCATTAAAATTACATCACTACAAAAAATTAAAATCACTAAAATTAAATTAAATTAAAATGACCTCAACTGGTAAATGCACAATGTTTAAACGTCAACCTCCATACTTGGCAGAAACAGAGAAAACTGTATGGTACGTAAATTAGAAGGTATGATATGTCTATGAAAATCGGTTGGTTAGTTAAAAAAGCTGTAATTTGTGAGATGAACAATATTTGTTAATGGAAGGTTTGTTTCTATAGATATACAAAGATTCTAAAATTCGGAGTTCTGTAAGGTTATTGGATCTAGTTAGAATTTCGAACTGAGTTTTGTGAAGGGGATGGTTGTTTTCATTACTATGGTTTCTAATTGCGTAAACATTGTGTATTTACCAGTTGAGGTAATTTTAATTTAATTTAATTTTAATGATTTTAATTTTTTGTAGTGATGTAATTTTAATGATTTTAATTTTGTAGTGATGTAATTTTCATTATTCTCATTTTTGTTTTAAGGTTTTAAGACATAATTATTCACTGATGATGACAAAAGATTTGTGGAAACGTCTGAAGTATAAAAAATAAACGGAAATGTTTGCTGTTGTATTGGTCCTTCTTTTCATCTGTAAGTTCCGTTTCCCTAAGGAGAAGTCAATAGTTTTGATATATATATATATATATATATTATATATATGAAAATGAAATGAAAAGGTTTATTGACAGACTATAGTCCATATGACAAATATTATTAATACAATGACAGTTCATATACTAAGGATAGAAATATATACAATTGATTAGAAATAATACTGCATTGTCGAAGTTAAGTGGAGCTACAGACATACGTTTTCGTACCAAGAAATCCATAGCTTAGAGGATAATATATATATATATATATATATATATATATATATATATATATATATATATACATTTCATTTCACTGCAAAGAACACGCAGTATAATTAACGTAAAGAACGACGCTTGTATAGGAGAACATTCCGCGCAAGATATATATATATATATATAATATATATATATATATATATATATATTATATATATATTATATATATATATATATATGGCCATTGAAAGGGAGTATGGAGAACGCTCTTGGACAGGTTGGGGGCTTTTTTAAAACCTTGAATAAGTGCGTTCCTCGAACATGGATATTGGAGCCAATGTAACAGTGGAGACTAGTCATGACGCGTCAACGGGGCTGATTTAGTGGTAATTTATAATGTTATTGGTTAATGTAATAGGGACAGATTTCCTTTGGGGGTCCTAATATGCGATGCAATTTCAGCGAAGTAAATTAACATTTTTCTAAAATCCGAATTTAAGCCAAATTTTGTTGAAATAAAAAAGATTTTAAAATTTTGAATAGGATATGCTAGCGACAAGATGTCAGGTAGATTTTATGTAGATTTTCCCACGCTGTAGTTAATTACCAGAATAACACAGATTGATTTCATATAAAAAAAATGGGTCGAAAAGTTTGAAGACATCTGTAATTTAACATGGCTCCAAAAAGGAATGGCGACTTGAATTTATTATAGCTGATCTGAAATGGACTTCAGTGAGGAATCTAAAGATACGCATTTCATTTTGATGAATTACTACTTTACTTTTAAGAATTTTATTATTGGTGTGATAATAAATTTTATATCGATTTTCATAAAGAATAAAGTGAACGAAAAGACGTAAAATGAACATAAATTGAGAATACCCGAGTCCATTGAAATATTGAGACTAGATCTCGAACGAGTATGTGGTTGCGTGATCGCGTTACATTTTTTATGTGGATCTGTGAGGTATGTATGTGCATGTAGTCATGTGATCATGTGGCGGACCGATCTTCTATGATAATACAAGAAAATTGCTATTAAGCATAAATGTTGTTTGAATAAAAATTTGAAGATAATGGAACGTCTTGAGTGGAAGCAAAGAGACCTGAGCTACAGGAATATAGTGATTTTACAACTCTCTCTCTCTCTCTCTCTCTCTCTCTCTCTCTCTCTCTCTCTCTCTCTATATATATATATATATATATATATATATATATATTATATATATATATATATATATACAGGGCGTCCCAAAAAAATGTATACACACTTTAAATAATTATAAAGGCAGTGTTTATTAAAATACATTTCATTTTCAAAATGTAATAGAATCTACAGACATTATTTAATTGTTTTGTCAACGCCTGTTTTCAAACTGACGTCCGTTCTGGTCCGGCACTGCTGATAACGCGAAGCAATGGAATCGCAAACATCACGAACATTTCGTTTGGTATTTGTGTGCATTCTCGTTCAATGGCTGCTCTCAATTCAGCGACTGTTGCAGGTTTTATAGCGTAGACTTTGTCTTTTAAGTATCCCCATAAAAAATGTCTAGTGGTGTGAGGTCTGGTGAACGCGGAGGGTATTCTACGAAACCCCTTCGTCCAATCAACATCCACATCGTGCCAAGTACCACTCGCAATACTCCACTCTTCGGTCCGGATCATCTTCATTAATAGCATGGACTATCTTGGAATGTAACTTTTCCATTGACAGCGCTTCAAAATGCGTTGGACAGACGATTCTGAAATTCCTACCTCACGACTCGCTTGCCGCACAGATTTTCTTGGACTTTGGTGATACGTTTCCAGTACTCTTTCTTGCTTTGTGGGGCTTGTCGATGTCCGTGGTCTTCCGGAACGCTTCTTGTGGACATTCTGAACAGTTCCATCGGCTTCAAACTTATCTCTAATTCGAGTGATGGTAAGTCGCGTTGGTGGATCTGTTTGAAACTCCCTCCTAAACTGTCTTTGCACTTCACTGCGTTTTCACACTTCCAGTAGCATTTTAGAATGAATTTCCTTTGTTCAAAGCTTAGTCTGACTGCCATTATTAATTCTAATGGGTTTAACTTGGAAAGAAAGAAACATCAATTGAGCTATCAGCTGTTAAAGTGTGTATACATTTTTTTGGGACGCCCTGTATATATATATATATATATATATATTATATATATATATATATATAATATATATATATCGAGGGCTACTCCATATATTTTGCTCCCACCTTTTTTTTTTCTTTCCAAGTTTCCTTGTAAGTACCAGAAATTTTGTACGTAAGTAGTTACATACCTTTCTTACAAGTTTTTATTTTTGCACATAGTCTCCATCCTTTTCTACGGCTTTCCCCCACCTCGAAACAAGGGCCTTTATTCCTTGCTGGTAAAAGTAAAAGTCCGCTGGGTTCCGCTGGAGCCACCTCTTAACCTCATCGTCACTCTGAAACTTTCTTCCACGAATAGCATCCTTCATTGGCCCAATCAAATGGAAGTCTGAAGGTGCCAGATCCGGGCTGTATGGAGGGTGGGGTAACACAGTCAAGCGCATTTTTGTGATGGTCTCTCTTGTTTGCAAACTGTTGTGTGGTCTTGCGTTATTGTGCAAAAGAAGGACGTCTTCCAGTTATCTCTCCGGTCGAACTCGCTTTATACGTCTCTGGAGTCTCTGTAGGGTAGGAATATATGCCTCTGAGTTGATTGTGTGTCCTTTCTTCATAATGTCCACCAGAATCACCCCTTTCATGTCCCAGAAGATGGTGGCCATAACCTTTCCTGCAGAGGGAGCCATTTTGAACTTTTTCTTGCGTGGGGGAGTCTGCGTGATGCCACTCCAAGGATTGGCGTTTTGTTTCAGGTTCAAAGTGGTGTACCCAAGTCTCATCCTCAGTCACAATTCATGAAAGGAAGTCCATCCCCTTCTGTCTCGTATCGAACCAACGACTCGGAAACAATTTCTTTTCTTTGAGCTTTGTGATCTTCAGTCAGTTCGCGAGGAACAAACCGTGAACACACTTTTGAGTATCCCAGTTGCTAAATTATCGTATTCACACTTCCTTCACTAATTCCTAGCTCCAGTATGTAACTCGCCGATTTGATCGATTGATGCTGTTAGCACGTTGCACAATGTGAGATGTCACAGCCGATGCCGGGTGACCGCTGCGTGGCTCATCATCGAGGCTGGCTCTCCCTCTCTCCGATGATCTCACGTTTAGACCAGCGTCCAACTGTGCTTCGATCAACAACAGCATCTCCGTAAACGTTTTGTAGACGTTTGTGAATCTTTCCAACTGTTTCCTTTTCTGCGGTTAAGAACTCGATAACAGCTCTCTGTTTACGACGCTCATCACTGTCAGACGCCATTTTCGAAACTGCGTTAACCATCGGTTTTATACAAAGGCGTTTAAAAGTGGTTTTATACAAGGAGGGGAGATTCAAAACTGGAAAAATCCGGTTATGTGAAGCGCAGAAAGTTCAAACTTACGACCCAAAAGACCTTTCAGCCCCATGGACTATTATTTAGCTAAGAAAAAAGGGTGGGGCAAAATATATTGAGTGCCCCTAGTATATGTTAGTCAAAGTGTGTAACCAGCCATTTCGCGTAATGGCTGAAACTTGTAGTCATTTTGCGAAGTGGCTGTTTCACTTGGTCATTCCGCGAAATGACTAAAATCTTCAGCCATTACGCGAAATGGCTGAAATTCCACCTTGGTAATTTCGTACAAGATCATTTGCCCGGTTAGGTCAACTGTATGCCCGGTTAGGTCAACTGTATGCCCGGTTAGGTCACTGTATGCCCTTGACAATTGGTTAGGTTAAGTTGTGTTTTTTTCGTTAGTTTTAACGAAAATAACACGACTTAACCTAACCAATTGTCAAGGGCATACAGTTGACCTAACCAGGCCTTCAATGGCGGACATCGGAATAACAGTGAAGGCCCGGTTAGTATTTGAAAACCTCTATATTGAAAATTCAAATGTGTTCAAGTGTTCAAATGTGTTCAAATGTGTATTTGAAGTGTTTCTCACTTATTTGAATAGGCCTGTGGATGTATATATGTTTTAGCAGATTTAGTTAGTTAAATAAAGGTTTCCAATTTTATTGTGATGTTTGTTATTTCTATGAATTCATGACAAAAGTAATTTTAGCCATTTCACGAAATGACCAAGGTGGAATTTCAGCCATTTCGCGTAATGTCTGAAGATTTTAGTCATTTCGCGTAATGTCTGAAGATTTTAGTCATTTCGCGAAATGACCAAGTGAAACAGCCATTTCGCGAAATGACTAAAAGTTTCAGCCATTACGCGAAATGTCTGGTTACACAATTTGACTGTAACATATATACACACTACACAGTATACTGTATATAATGTTTTTTTTAACATCTGACACTTCAAAAGGTTTGTATATTTTATTAATTGTGCAAAACATGCTCTCTGTCTTCTCATCTTACGATACTTAACCGATACTTTCAACGGAAGAGTCCTGTCCAACAGATTTCCTGTAGTTTATGATAAAGGAATATCATGCCCACCAACATCACCAGATCTAAATACCTGCGACCTTTATCTATGGGGTTATTTAAGAGATAGTGTTTAAACAGAACCCACACACGACAGAAGAATTTAAAGCATCAACTGAACAAGAAATTTCCCAGATTTCAACAGATACTCTGTCCAGAGTACTACAAAATTTTGTTGTTCGTGTGCAAAGAGTTGGAGACGAGAGAACATCACTTAGAGCAGCGGTTCTCAAATTTTTTCTTCCGTACCCCTTAAATTCTTTCACGTGATTTTCTGGATTTTCGAGAGAGATAGACGATTTTTACTTTCTTTACGACCGTGTGACTCGTGGCCGTTTGTTAATCGTATATAAAATTAAAAGGGTTATATTTTCAAGACCTCTGGGGGTACGCCGTAGCTCAGTTTGAGAACCACTGACGTAGAACATGTTTTGCACTAGGGGAGTACTTCCCCATGTGTTGAGAAGGTACAGTAAAATTTTCATGCTTTTAATTTAGTTAATAAAAAAAACTACAGACATTCTGAAGTGTCAGATGTTTAAAAAATTATCATATATATATATATTTTTTTCTCTCTTAAACAAAGTAAAGTGAGCATAAACGCTTTACGACAGCTAGTAGCTATTCATGAAGTTTATGAAGCCCCATTCACACTATCGTCAAGAGTACAATAACCACTGCAGTAATTTAACCGTAATTAATGCCATCATCCATGGCATTCTGACAAACATTTGGCGAGAGGGACAGTACCGATTGAATGTTTGTCGACCGAGAAATCGCGCATATATCAATTAAGATTGTCTAATTTTCTAAAATAACTTCGAGGATGTAATTTTTATATGTATTGCAAACCTTTCATATAAGAGAGAGAGAGAGAGAGGAGAGAGAGAGAGAGAGAGAGAGAGAGAGAGAGAGTTACAAGGAGTTACAAGGAAAAGAAGTACCTCAAAAGGCCTTGCGGCCCATACCGAGGAGGTACCAATGGCAACGGGTGCCAGGGAAAATTTTGTCTTTCAAACTATGCTAGCAGTAGTAGAAAACTGGATAGAAAAGTAGAAGGCTCTCTCCCCACCCTCCGCTCCCTCCCCGCCAGAGGCAGGTACGGAAAAAGGTTGAAGAAAATACCTTGACCCTGGAAAAGTAGCCAAGGAAATTTTACAGGAAAGTGGAGAATATATAAATAGCTCTATATTTAGCTTGCTCACAGAGACACCGAGCAAGCGAACTCCTGCAGAGTTTTCTGAGGTTTTAATCTTAAACTTTAATTTTAATCTCTCATATCGAGAGAGAGAGAGAGAGAGAGAGAGAGAGAGAGAGAGAGAGAGAGAGAGAGAGAGAGAGAGAGAGAGAGAGAGAGAGAGAGAGAGAGAGAGATCCATATTTCATTCAGAACGTTCAAGAATAAAGAAGCGTAAGATTTATTATTTGCTGTATATTCTTCAGAACACAACCTCTCTCTCTCTCTCTCTCTCTCTCTCTCGTCACTCGGTGTGCGTGTGTTTGTTTGTATTGTTTGGTTTCCTGAGTGTAACTTAGAGCACCGTATTATAACTTAACCGAATATTTGCTAACTACATTCTCCGTTAAGAATATATTTACTGTATTAACGCATTCCCACGTACGCATCTCAAACTCCATCCTCCCATTTCCTTGCGTGCAAACCACGAGACGTACACGTAAAATGTAGGTCACAACATCCGAACGCAATTATATCTCTTGTGTATATAGGTACGCGTTTCCAACACTAATCGAATGAAAAAGTCTCTCACGGGTCGGGAAATGCTTCTTGCAACTCTAATTTGGGGCACAGTTTTCGCCCCCGAATAAATTTAATAAGGTTCTCCTCCCCCCCCTGCGCTTTGATAAATGCACAGGGGGCATTCGTAGTGAACAGCTTAAAGCTGTATGACCGAGGCGCGTGGAAGAGCCTCGCCCCGCTGCTTGCTCCTCTGTCAGGTTACCTGGACCGCATTTATATCCGAAAAAGGTACGCATGGCACCCTCGTTTGTGGCACTATACGGCCTCTATTTCAAGTTTAAAGGGGGTTTTATTGTGGTCCTCTTCTTGCAGGCAGGGTCATTTGGATAAATGTATAGACATGGTCTCTCTCATTAAATCAATGTATTTTAACCATTTCACTGGGGTTTAGTTCATTTTCCTCTGTTTTAAATATTTTAATACTACCACTAGTAATAATAATAATTTTTTATTATTATTATTTATTATTATTATTATTATTATTAGTAGTAGTAGTAGTAGTAGTAGTAGTAGCAGCAGCAGCAGCACACATTAATAGTAATTAAAGCTCTCTAAATTTCGATAGGTTCCTCATATAACTAAACTTATTCGTGTATACACTGATTGTGTATTAAAGTAATTGGTCAAAGTGAACCCGTTTTAAGCCAATTTAAAGGAATACGTCACTTCTTGAAATGAAGTTAATCGCTTTAAGGCGGGCGATAAATCTCCGAAAAAGGAAGTTCTCTCGTTCATCACCAATCAATTTTCTTTTGTCATTTTGTAACAAGGAAAATTCTGTTTTATTTCCTTCTTCGAATGATCCCTTGTACAAACATCTCAACCAACGTATTTATTAGTGATGGGACGATTAATCGGAATCGGAATCGAGAATCGGAAGAATCGAGCATTTTTCAGGAATCGGAATCGGAATCGAGAGAATTGTACCATGATTTCCGATTCTTAAAACGATTCTTTAACTTTTAATAACAAAATTGAATACAAATAAATTCTTACTTATTCACTTATTTATTTGCATTTTGTAGGCTAAGGAGTAAGGATTGCTTTTTGAGTAAAAGGATTTTTTTAAACTTTTAATTGAACCAGTTTTGCAATGTAAACTTTAAAATTTAAATGAAAGAGGATAACAAATTTTATTTTTATTGTATTGTAGCTATACATTAAAACATGTATATCCATGATGTGTAATCAAGAAGATTAAAATGAATTGTTACAACTTGCAGTTGATTTTTATTTTTAAACCAATCTATTATAATTTATAATTTATATTACCATACTCATAATGTAAATAGTTAATCTTACCAGAGTAAAATATGACAATTTCCAGAAAAACAAGTTTAGAATTATATTTAAAAATATTGAGAATCGGAATCGAGAATCGTATCGGAATCGAGACTTTTTAGTGGTATCGGAATCGGAATCGGAATCGTTAAAAATTTTGGTATCGTCCCATCACTAGTATTTATATCGTTTACGTGCACAACCCAACGTTTTCATTCTGCAGTCGTTCGTATATATATATATATATGTGTTGTGTGTGTGTGTGTGTGTGTGTGTGTGTGTGTGTGTGTGTGTGTGTGTGTGAATTTCACAATTAAACACTTAATAAATGATAAACGCTCATAGGGAAAAATGGAGTTATTTCAATTGAGGCCTTTCCTAAAATTTAAAGCACCGGCTCGTCAGGTGTTGTAAATCACAGGAAATGCCTTAATTGGAATAGCCTTTTATTTTTTCTATTGGTGTGTACTATATATATATATTAGGTATGTTGCAAATATCCGTATCTGCATTCGCGGAACATCTGCAGTTTTTTCACACCCGCATCAGCATTCGTGGATATAAAACCTAAATATCCGCAAACTAATCCGCATTCGTGGATGTAAAAACTAAATATCCGCAAACTAATCCGCATCCGTGAATACAAAAACTAAATATTGGCAACCTCATCCGCATCCGTGCTCTGGTGCTGTTCCTTCATCTCCTCCCTCCGTTAATTATATCTGAAATTAGAATCTCTTCAAAAGATGTTTTTTTCTGCCCTATCTGGGCTCAATTCTAGGAAGGCGTAGGTCCTGATGGTGTTCCTCCTGTTGTTCTCAAGAACTGTGCTTCTGTGCTGACACCCTGCCTAGACAAACTCTTTTGTCTTTGCCTTTCATTAGTACTTTCCCTTCCTGCTGGAAGTTCACTTTCATGTCCCAAAGAAGGGTGGCCGCTCTCAACCCTCCAACTATCGTTCAATTGCTTTGATTTCTTGCCTTTCTAAAATTTTTGAATCTATCGTTAATAGGAAGATTCGTAAACACCTCTCTTCTCGCAATCTTCTTTCAGATCGTCAGTATGGGTTCCGCAAGGGACGCTCTACTGGCAATCTTCTTGTATATTTCTCTAACTCTTGGTCATCCTCCTTTCGGGATTTCGATGAAACTTTTCCTATTGCGCTGGACATATCGAAAGCTTTTGATAGAGTCTGGCACAAATCTTTAATTTCCAAACTTCCCTCCGTCGGTTTCTATCCTTCTCTGTGTCTTCATCTCTGATTTCCTTTCTGGCCGATCTGCAGTATAGCCGTGGTTGTAGATGGCCACTGTTCTTTTCCTAAAGCTATTAATAGTGGTGCTCCTCAGAGTTCGTCCTGTCACCCACTCTTTTCCTTTTATTTATTATTGATCTGTTAAGTCGTACTTCCTGTCCTATCCACTCCTATGCCGATGATTCCACTCTTCACTTATCCACCCGCTTCACAAAGCGTCCATCTCAACAGTCACTCCACGCTTCGCGTAGAATGACTGTGGCACACCTAACCTCTGATCTTTCTGCTATATCTGATCGGGGTAGAGAAAACCTTGTGGCTTTTAATGCCTCAAAAACTCCGTTCCTCTATCTGTCTACTCGTCACAATCTTCCATACGACTACCCCCTTACCTTCAAAAATACACAACTCAGTCCTTCCTTTTCTCTTAACATTCTTGGCGTTTCCTTTTCTCGTGTTCTTTCCTGGAAAGATCACGTATATTCTCTCTTTCTAAAACTGCTTCTTAGAGGTTAGGTGTGTTGTACCGCCTCCGCAGTTTCTTCGCCCCCACTCAGTTGCTATTTTTGTACAGGGGTTTTGTCCACCCCTGTATAGAGTACGCTTCTCATGTGTCGGGTGGCTCAACCCACACAGCTCTACTTGACCAGTGGAATCAAAGGCTTTTCGTCTCCTCAATTCCCCGCCTCTTACTGACTGTCTTCAATCCCTCTCTTCGCCGCAATGTTGCCTCACCCTCTCTTTACTATCGCTATTACAACGGATACTACTCTTCTGAACTTTCTAACTGCATGCCTCCTCTTTTAAGGAGAGTACACAGTACCAGACTTTCTACACATTCTCATTCCTTTTCTGTCCAACTGTCTGAGGCAAGAGTTAATCGGTATTTTCAATTTTTCATATATTCAACCGGTGAACTACGGGACAATCTTCCTCAATCCATCTTTCCCCATGTCTATGACCTCCAATCTTTCAAATACAGTGTGTTCAGACATCTCGAAAACCTGGACCTTGAATTTGGCTATTCTTCTTCTTCTATGAGGAGGTGGAGAGGCGGGGGTTGCGGGCTTTCGCCCTTGGCCCCTCCTTCCTGCATAAAAAACATATCTGCATGTGGTATACTTTAGTTTAGGACTAGGGATGTTGCAAATATCCGCATCTCCGAACATCCGCAATTTTTTCATCTGCATCCGCATCCGTGGGTATAAAAGCTAAATATCTGCAACCTCATCCGAAGCATCCCTAAATTATATACATATATACAGTACTGGCCAAATTATTAGGAATTTTTTAAAAATTTCATTTTTTGGTATAAAATGTTAAATTAAACCAATTTTAAACGTTGAAAAGTTATTTATTTCTACACAAGAATACATGGTCATTATTTAGCAATAGTTTAGTACTTAGTTTGACCCCCCTTAGCTGCCTTAAGGGCTGCGACACGCTTCGGCATGCCATGAATCAATTTTTTGCATAATTCCTTAATACGTGTAGAGTGAAACCAGACTTGAATAAGTCGCTCTATGAGTTGGTGTTTTGTTGTTATCGGCGTTTCATGGATTACGTCCTTTAAAATACACCATAAACTTTCGATTGGGTTCATGTCTGGAGAATTTCCAGCCCATGGGAGCAACCGAACACTATTTTCATGACACCATTTTTTAACCGACTTTGCCGTGTGGCATGGAGCTGAGTCTTGTTGAAAAATCCAACGTCTATTACCATACCATTCCCTTATTTGAGGCAGTAGACGTCTTCTTAGTACTTCTATATACTTGACTTGGTTCATATTCCCCTCAACAATGCTCAAACGACTAGTTCCATGCACAGAAATTGCTCCCCAAACCATGATCTTTTGTGGAAATTTCACCGTTTTCATCAGACACTCAGGCAAAAATTCTTCTCCAGGCCTCCTTCTTACACTTTGAACACGATCGTCAAGCACGGCAATCGTTGACTCATCGGAGAACACCACCTGCAATCAAAGAAAGCCCTGTGAAAGAGTCAGTGCATAGCGTATGAAGTACAGCTAAAACGAAGTACAGTATGACTTGCTGCTTTACAGATATTTTTACTGCAGTTTTATCACGTACTGTAAATACACTTCTATGCATACTGTATTTACTGTATTAACATTCTATTTAATGTTAAATATTATTCTTACCTGTTCCCAATCCTCACTAGTCCAGTTAATGTGTTCCTTTGCCCATGCAAAACGTGCCTTCTTCATAGCCTCAGTGAGCCTGGGCTTCTTCCTTGGGCGGTAGGCTTTGAAGCCGGCAGTTAGAAGCCTCCTGTTGACTGTTCTACGACTAATATTGATGCCATCAGCCGCTAGACTACTGGAAATGTTTTTGCAAGTAGCTCTTCTATTTCTAAGAGACAAAATTGCAATCTGTCTATCAGTTCTTGGAGTCGTTACCCTTTTTCTGCCGCATCTTCCAACCCTTTTGGGCCTACATTTTCTCCAAATACCATTTTTTTCTTAATACGAAGTACTGACTGTGGTGAAACATGGAGTTTGGCAGCGATTTCCTTTTGTTTAAATGTAGAAGAAGTTAATAAAACCTGTATTTGCCCAATTTTCCGTGGACTCAAGTCATTCTTTCGCCCATTTTCAAATTCACTTAAAAACTGTAACAAATAATTGCCGAAATTGGGTAAATACACTATTTAAATTAAACGGTAGTTACAATGACACGTAAAAGAAAGAGAAAACCCCCGCATCGCACGACAACCAAACGACAACTGACGAACAAACACGCTTCGTTCGACTAAAGAATTATGCAAAAAATTGATTCATGGCATGCCGAAGCGTGTCGCAGCCATTATGGCAGCTAAGGTGGGTCAAACTAAGTACTAAACTATTGCTAAATAATGACCATGTATTCTTGTGTAGAAATAATAACTTTTCAACGTTTAAAATTGGTTTTAATTTAACATTTTATACCAAAAAATGAAATTTTAAAAAAATTCCTAATAATTTGGCCAGTACTTGTAATATATATATATAAATATTATATATATATATATATATATATATATATATATATATATATATATATATATATATACAGGGCGTCCCAAAAAAATGTATACACACTTTAAATAATTATAAAGGCAGTGTTTATTAAAATACATTTCATTTTCAAAATGTAATAGAATCTACAGACATTATTTAATTGTTTTGTCAACGCCTGTTTTCAAACTGACGTCCGTTCTGGTCCAGGCACTGCTGATAACGCGAAGCAATGGAATCGCAAACATCACGAAACATTTCGTTTGGTATTTGTGTGCATTCTCGTTCAATGGCTGCTCTCAATTCAGCGACTGTTGCAGGTTTTATAGCGTAGACTTTGTCTTTTAAGTATCCCCATAAAAAAAAGTCTAGTGGTGTGAGGTCTGGTGAACGCGGAGGGTATTCTACGAAACCCCTTCGTCCAGTCCACATCCACATCGTGCCAAGTACCACTCGCAATACTCCACTCTTCGGTCCGGATCATCATCATCTTCATTAATAGCATGGACTAATCTTGGAATGTAACTTTTCCATTGACAGCGCTTCAAAATGCGTTGGACAGACGATTCTGAAATTCCTACCTCACGACTCGCTTGCCGCACAGATTTTCTTGGACTTTGGTGATACGTTTCCAGTACTCTTTCTTGCTTTGTGGGGCTTGTCGATGTCCGTGGTCTTCCGGAACGCTTCTTGTGGACATTCTGAACAGTTCCATCGGCTTCAAACTTATCTCTAATTCGAGTGATGGTAAGTCGCGTTGGTGGATCTGTTTGAAACTCCCTCCTAAACTGTCTTTGCACTTCAACTGCGTTTTCACACTTCCAGTAGCATTTTAGAATGAATTTCCTTTGTTCAAAGCTTAGTCTGACTGCCATTATTAATTCTAATGGGTTTAACTTGGAAAGAAAGAAACATCAATTGAGCTATCAGCTGTTAAAGTGTGTATACATTTTTTTGGGACGCCCTGTATATATATATATATATTGTGTGTGTGTTCCTATTAGCTAAAAGCTTTCTTCCGGTTTTGTATACAAATGCGGTCTCGCGTATTTCCAGCTTCCGGAATAAAGGTAATTACCTTCAGAACGCGTTTGGATGCGAAATCAAGCAAAGACGAGAGACGATCACTCTCCCGTCGTGCTGCCTTACATTTTATTCTTTGCTTGCATTTTGCTCGTTTCTTTTTTTTCTTTATTTGGTACCATTTCTCTTTATTCAATACATGAATGCTTCAGAGAGAAGAGGAATATTTATTCTCCGTATTTACGAGGGACCCACGCTGAATTTCGAAAGGTCTGTCTGCATGGGGTATGGGGGAGTGGGGAGGGGCGCGGTAAAACCGCGCGGCACCCCGAAATCGATGACTTTTTCAATAGAAAAAACTAAACAGTGGTTAATGAAGTAAATAGCGGCATTCTTTCTCCAAAAAGAGCTCCTCATTCTCATTCTTATTTATTCTAAAGATTTAGGATTCAAATTATCAATATTAACGTAAATATGTTTTCGTCATTAATGGCCATTGATGATAAGAGTGTGAAGGTTCATTGCTTCGCCATAATAATTATAATGTAACTTATTTAGAATTATATTATATGATAGATATTTTATATTTTATAATACTAATTAAAGTTAAGTTTGTATTATTTTTTAATAACAATTCTCTCTCCTTCTCTCTCTCTCTCTATCTATATATATATATATATCAGTGGCGACTGGCGTATAGGAGCGATGGAGCGGTCGCTCCCCCTTGCTTGGAACGATAAATATTAATTTAACAGATAAAAAATATACTAATTTTAAGATATTAAAATAAATATTCTTGAAATATATTTTAAAAATTCATGTGGCATATCATGATTCATGAGGCATTTTGAGTAAGCCTTCATACAGTACATAATATTCTAAACTTATAGCATAGCTTCAAACAGCGGTACTTTGAATACAAAATAATATTGCAGCCGAATGGAGCGATAGATTTTTCGCTCAAGTAAATATAAATTATATTTTACTGTTGTAATGAAAATATAAGTACAATCGCGAATTTTTTTATAATAACAACTTTATTTTTACTAATAGTTACTTCAGTAATAATGATATAATCCATTTATATGTATTTTATTGAAATTATTACTTATTTGTAATTAACTAGAATTGTACGTCTGGCATAGCCGCATATGTTAATACAAGTACTCTTGTGAGCGGCAGTTGGATTCGCGCTAGCCTATTGTGAGTCCGTGTTGTCGTACAATTTTATGAAATCGCACCCCCATACATTTATACCATGAGTCGCCACTGATATATATACAGGGCTATTTAAAATGATTCACCTGATTTCAAATGAGAATATTTTTTAATGTTATAAATACAGTGTGATTTGTGATACATCAACCAAAAGAAAAACTGTCCAAATTTTGTCTCTCACCTCATAAATGCTCTATGTGACTTCCCCTAGTTACACGAGCAACGTCGACACGATAGTCGAATGCCTCCCATACTCGCTCCAGCATGTCCGTTGTCACTGACTCTACGGCAGTAACAATGCGAGTTCGGAGCTCATCCAAAGATGTGGGCAACGGTGGCACGTACACAGTATCCTTAACGTACCCCCAAAGGAAGAAGTCGCACGGTGTAAGATCCGGCGACCTAGGGGGCTCGAAAACTGCAACACACAAAACGCCTTCTGTTGTCCGGACGCCATTTTCACACTGACTGTTTGTTGCTAGGCTAGGCCACGGCGTGACTTTGGAGCCCTCTCGCGGTGATCTTGCAAAACTCGGAGATTTCCTCTTTCATGTGGTGTATGCCCAGTTGATGCACGGTTGATAGGTACGGAAGTATTCTCAGTTGAAATCGGATGAATCAATTTAAATAGCCCTGTATATGATCCTGAGATTGTGATAAATGATCTGATAGTTTAAATATGTATTGATTAAATACTCATTTGTTGTATCGAAGTAACGCATTTGGTTTTTGTTTTATTTTTAGTATTTGCTTTTTATCTTTTGTTTGTTTGCCTCTTTTCAGACTTGTGTAATTTAAATATATATACACAATGGACTAAGTCATATTCGAAACACAAGAAATAACCATTTGATTTCATATGGAATTATTCCAAAAATTATCCCAATTAATAATTACAGTAATTATTGTTTATAATTACTTAATGCCTCATTAATTAAAAACGCCAACAAATGATTTTGAAACTATTACCGAAATAAAGAAACCAAGAAAAAGTGTACAAAAGCAGAGAACTCGTGGTAAGCCCAGTATCAGTGCAGTAGCTGAGGAAGAGACAGCCACCAGTATTGGTATTGGTCTGTTAGATAGAAGTGACAATCATTGGCGTAGGGTTCATTATCCTTAAAACAGAATCACTGTATGAGAGAGAGAGAGAGAGAGAGAGAGAGAGAGAGATCTTAGAAGTAATCCTCTCTCGTCCAAGGAAATTTAGATTTGATGGGCCTTTGTATATCCTTAATCCTTTGACGTCATACGAAATTCGGGAGGATTCCGAAATTCACATATCATACATTTGAATTTTGAAGTATCGCATTTACTTTTGGTATTAATATATTTTATCTTTTTTTTTTTTTATTCTATAAGATTGTTGTAGTAATGCCAAGTTAAGAATATTAATTAATGTTTAATATAAATTTACTAAAAATTGTGATGATTACGATAAAGCATGTTTGTTAGATTGTAAATTGTTTAAAATGGGAAGAGTTGGCAATCTTGAAGAGAGGCCGACAGAGCGGAACCCACAAAAAGACTCAGTCTTGAGGCAGCGCGATACGAGTAAGTTGACGAAATGTAACGTAAAGTTAATTAAGTGCGTGTCCCTCTCCGACCTAAATTATTATAATAGAATTTCATACTCGCATACCCCTAACTTAACTAAACCATTTTCGGAATTAATAAAACGTAATAAGTGTTAAAAAAGAGTATTAATATACCTCCCCCTTCCCCCTTTGTTTTATAACGGTTTTCAGAGTCAGGTCTAGGCGCGCTACCATGATATTTATACGATACGGCAAAAAGAGTGTAGAGAAACAGTGATAAATGAAAGAAATAGCCGATCGAGAATAAATAGAGATATAGTAAAGTAGAAAGAAGCGTAAACAATGAAGAGAAAGTAAATTAATAAAAGCGAACACTACATTGTTCGTAAGAAGTATTGCATTAAACGCATCAACTGTTTCGTTTAAAACTTAAATTTAAACAAACCTAATGATTACACTGTTCAACAAATTTTCGGTTCAGAAACAAAACGGCCTCGGTGGTGTAGTGGTTAGCGTCGCTGACTACGAATCCATCGGCCCCGGGTTCGAGACCCGACGGCAGCCGGCGCGCAGCAAAACCCAGCTGTTCATCCTTCCACACAATAAAAGAAAGTGGTTGGTATATAAATGGGTACCCTGGGTGGCCTAGTGGTTAAGACGCTGGGCTGCTGATGGGGCGTGGTTCGGATTCCACGTTAAACTGTAGGTCGAAGGTGGAGTGAAAAGCCTGACCTTCGTCAGAATGAACAATTCGGGCGGAAGCTAACCAAAGGTAACCAAAGAAATAACATTCGGTCATTCTTAATATTTGGAGTGTGCTGATTCCAAATCTGAAAATAGTTTTTTTCTATCACGTCACGTTTTTTTGTAATGACTGCTTAAAATCTTCATACCAAAAAATAAGAATATATTGATAAACAGATAGGCTTTATCATTGGAACAGTTCAATTATTGCTATACTTCAACATATATGCGCAAAATTAACATAAAACTCTCGTATTATACTGTTTTCAACTCATTATTTGTATTTATGCTGGCGTTTGTGCGATGCTTCTGGTTGGTCACTCTTTAAATTCCAGCAGAAATCGGCCAGCATAGCAGGACTCCACTTCCCTTTGTATCGGCTCTCCATTGTGGCTATATCCTGATGGAATCTCTCCCCGTGTTCGTCGCTAACAGCAGATGCGTTTTCCGGAAAGAATGAGAGATGTGAATGCAAAAAATGAATTTTCAATGACATCTTACATCCAAGATGTATAGTTGTCGTATTTAGTCTTTCCTAGTAGACCGCTGCACACGTTTTTGAATGCACGCCAGGCTGCCAACTCAACCTCATCCATCACCGCTTCAAAGTGTTCGTCTAGCATGAGTTGGCGAATTTGAGGGCCGACGAATATGCCTTCTTTAATCTTGGCATCACTTATTTTTGGGAATTTTTCCTTTAGATATTTGAAGGCAGGCTTATCCTGTTTCAACGCCTTTGCAAATTGTTTCATCAGCTCTAGTTTTATGTGAAGTGGAGGCAAGATAACCTTTTCCTTTCGTACTAGTGGTTCGTGAATAACATTGTGAGATCCAGGTGAGGAATTGTCTCGCGGCGGCCATACTGAGCGTGTGTAGTGTTCAGACCTTGCTCGGGTATCCCACTTGCATCGGAAATACATGTATTCCGTATAGCCAGTTTGCAATCCATTGAGAATAGCCACAACCTTCAAATCTGCGCAGATAAGCCATTCATGTTCATTGTATGTTATACAGTCCAGAATAAAAGCAACATTGTCTTACGTTTCTTTCAAGACGACTGAATGAGCAATCGGAACAGAAGGCATTGTGTTCCCATTGTGTAGCAGTACACCCTTAACACTGTACAGAGATGCATCATTGAACAATCTCCACTGATTCGGTTCATGGCACAAACTCAGAGCATCGAACAGACCATGTATATCAATGCAATAACAAAGAAGATTGTTCTTCATCGTGAAATATTCCTGCAAATCCAAGGAGCGCTTTCGGAATGCTGTAATTCGTATGTCTTCCACCAGCAGATTCCATTCTTGTAGACTTGAGGCCAGCATTTCACTTTGTTGCTTGGTAAGTATTAAATCACGGACCAAATCATTGAGTTCAGGCTGCGTGATGAGATGTTCTTTCTTGGACTCGACTTGAGCTTCATAGCATTCGCCGTCTGATTCCGATTTGTCAGAGTCTGTGTTATCGGTCGGCATTTCAGCTGGAGGACGAGGGATGGGTATATCTGTAGAATGTTCCACAGAACGCATAGCAGAACGAAGATTTGGGTAGACTATAGCCTTTTTCCCTTTTCTGTTGCAACCTGTAATGTGAGACAATAGACATTGTTGACTACTTAAGATAGCATAATTGTGTAATACATTATGCAGAGCAGGATATGCTAAAATGTGCAAAAAACACCAAATTTGACGTATATTCAGAAAAATAAGATTCAAACCTGTGATGTTCGTTAAGCAGAAATAGCAATCAGTTCAATGGTCCAGCGGCTCTCTCCATACCATTGGGACACCGAATCCCAGACCAGGACCTGTGCCTTTGAACCATGCAGATAACGAGCCTCTACATCTCACACAGAAGATATGAAGTGCTAAGTGCTTGTCCTGATCACCAACTTTGCATGCGAAGTATAATTCATAAAGCTTTTTCACATGAGAAGTCAACTTCCTTTTATACTGTTTTAACGTTAATGTCCCACAAATATAACAAAAATTGTCTGGCGAATTTTTGCACTCTCTAAGCATTGTAGCATAACATCAATAAAAACCTGTAAAATAAGAAAATGATAGATCAATTTGCAATTTCACGCAATATAGACGTTGTCGGTGAAATATACATAATTTGATAGCTGTTATTCAATAATACTCACTTACAGCACCGATTTATGATAAAATATGGCTGACAATTTTGTTTTAAATGATTAATGAAAGAAATTTTTCATAAAATCAAAGTGGAAACACAGAGCCGAACACCACCACCACAGCATATGCATGACTGAACAAAATGTAAAAGATGCGTTCAGAGAACCAGTGGTTCTCAAAATGATACAATGAAATAGGGTCATTTTCATAAAATCGGCGGGTGATACAAATAAATGAGTGTTATTTTCGCAATCTACGCATATAATTAGCCATAAAAATGACGATCTCATTTCCGGTTTTTTCATTGTTGTACAGTGTTATTTAAATTGGGTCACCTGTAGCTATGCGTGACCTATAGCTATAGTATATAGGCTACAGCCGGCCCGCCTACAGGTGACATGGCCTAGACCGAACTGAACATTCCATGAATATATAAATAATAATAATTAAACGTTTTAGATATTTTATTATCATTATTATTATTATTAAATTAATGTTCTCTTAATTAAATTATTACAACAATTTCTTATTATCGTTCCTATCATTATTTGTCATAAAATGCAAATAAATTTTAGAAATATTTGAAAGCAAAGCCATTGTTCCTCTCGTGCTGAGAAAATTTTATCGATCGATTTCTAAAAGCAAGCGAATCCTATACAGGGTGATGCATAAAGGTGTTTCATAAATCGCAGGGTGTATTCTTGGCAAAAATAAAAGAGAGAGACCATATGAACATAGGTCGAGAAACCTGTAGGTTTCGAATTATAGCACGCGACAGAAAAATGAAACTACTAAAGATTTTTTACATTTTATGCATTGTGATACATTTGCTTCATTAAAGTAAATGTTCGAAATTCTTTCCTACTTCTTGAATGCATGCCTCAGCACGTCGCAAAGTAGGATAGAGGAGAGATAGTTAAAGGGAGAAATGAGTAAGTATGAACGAGGGAGGGAATGGTGGTTAGTGGTAGTTTACGATGAGGCGGAGTAGGTACTGAGGCATGCATTCATGAAGTAAGAACGAATTTCGAACATTTACTTTAATGAAGCAAATGTATCGCACTGTATTTGCATAAAATGTAAAAACTCTTAAGGAGTTTTATTTTTCCATCGCATACTATAGCTCGAAACCTACGGGTTTCTCGACCTATGTTTATACGTCCTTAGTTCTTTACTTTTGTCTCAAGAATACACGCTGCGACTTATGAAACACATTTATGCATCACCCTGTATATAAGTATAGATTTCCATTTTGCTCATATTTCGTGCTATTTGTATAACCAATACATCGGAGAAAATTAATATCCCGGATTTTCTTCTTAGAGTTATTTTTGGAGGTTACGTTCTATCTTCAAACTTATTTTTGCTGGAAGCGAAAATCGGTTTAAAATACTGCTATGCTGTACCTATCCCCGTGATTATTATAGGAAAACGGAAGCTGGGGGACTTCTGCAGGAACTGAATTTCGTGGTAAAATTCACTTTCTAAAAGGACTGTTGCAGCACACGATTTTTTTATTAAATACAACTTCGAAATGGTTTCATCATTTATGTTAAAATGGGTTAAAAGATGTCTGCAGTAGAATGCGGCTAAACTACAGGGTGGGCCGTAAGTTTCCATACATAGGAAAAATTAAACGTTTGTTTTTATGTTTCAGATACCCTAAGAATATGCGTTTGACGTAAGATCTTGTTTACTGATGAAGCAAATTTTTACGTCAATGGAGAGGTTAATCGGCAAAACATACGTTATTGGAGTAATGCTAACCCTAACTGGCTGAGTCCGACGAAGATGCAAGGTGCCGGTAAAGTGATGGTGTGGGCCGGGATATGGGGTGACAGAATTATTGGACCAATTTTTGTCAGTGGAAATCTTAATGCCGAAAGGTATCTTAACATGTTGCAAGAAGAGATTTTCCCATCCCTGCTAAACGAGGAAGGTAACTTCCCAGTTTACTTCCAGCAAGATGGAGCTCCACCTCATTATGGTCTTCACGTGCGTCGGTATTTGGATCAGCAGTTTCCGGATGCTTGGATTGGTCGGCGTGGTCCTGTGGAGTGGCCTCCCAGATCCCCAGATCTCACCCCCCTTGATTTCTATCTTTGGGGGCACTTGAAGGCCATGGTGTATCAGGAAAAGATACGAGACATAAATCATCTAAAGGAACGTATCACCAACGCCATTACAAGCATAACGTCAACTGTGCTAATGCGTGTTCATCAACAGTGGGGAACACGTATTGAAATGTGTTTTCAAAACAATGGCAACCATGTAGAGCATATTATATAAATAAAAATGGTTGTCCATAACAAAATGTTTATTTTTCCTATGTATGGAAACTTTCGGCCCACCCTGTATATTAAATAATATTTTTGATGGAAACGAAAATCACGTAGAATACTGCTCATCTACGTTTAACCCAGTACGTAATCATAAAAAACTGGATTAACTCGTAAAAAATACTCTTAGACACGTTGGCTACTTTACAAAACCGCGACACTTTCATATTTTTAAGTATGGTTGGCGACATTAACAATAATGTAAATAAATTAACCTAATATAACTAACCTAACTTAATCTAACAAAACTTAACCTTAACTTAACCTAACCTAGCGTAACCTATCCTAGCCTTAATTTAACAATCTAATGTAACCAAACTTAATCTAACCAAACTTAACCTAATTGAGGGTAACCTTCATTATATCCACTTTTTTCTGATACTTATCACTGAGAAGCTTCTGCAGTGACCTATATTTATATTCATATATATGGATCTATCAATATTTTGCGAGGGATAGAAACCTCTAGGATATACCGGGTGTCCGAGAATTATCTGTACAAGTTTTGGCTGTTTTAAAAGTCAACCATGAAGTGTAGAAATTCCAATGTTGTCCCATTTTACAGAGAATCTCATTAAGTTTTTTCTGATACCAAGTTTTGACAAGTTTTTTAGAAATTCCAGTGTGTCCGAAAATTATCTGTACAATTTCATCTTTTAATAAAATTCTTGATAACACACGTAAAATTCTTAAACAAGATTATTTAGAATCTGTATTTTCAAAAGTTTATTTTATTAAAGTAACGTTGTTACAAACATTCGATATGTGCACCATCAGTGATTCGCAAAACATCCAATCGATAATCCAAATGTTGCCATGTACGCTGCAGCATATCCACATCAATTCGCTCAATAGCAGCTGTGATTCTTGCTTTTAAATCATCAATGTCTGTCACCCGCGTACAAAAAAGAAAAAACTTGTCAAAACTTGTTATCAGAAAAAACTTAATGAGTTTCTCTGTAAAATGGGACAACACTGGAATTTCTACACTTCATGGTTGACTTTTAATAACAGCCAAAAATTGTACAGATAATTCTCGGACACCCGGTATAATATATATATATATATATTTAGTAGAAATCCAATGACAAGGAGAAATGTAAATGCCATGAAAAGTCTTCTTTATTGCGCAACGTTTCGAGCAATACGCTCATCTTCAGGCTGTTTAATAACAATGTGAAATTAAAATCAATATTGAATGAAAAACAAACAGAAATTTCTATAACCTATTCGTAAAGACAAATTTTAAAAGACTGAGAAAAGAGGGTTAAGTTCTAAGTTATACAGATTTACATATCAAAATTAAGAAGTTATTTTTAAATACATGTAGTAAATGTGAAATTAATACACTGGAAAAATTACCAATAGTACACTGGAACAATGGAGCTATCTACCTTACACAGCAGTATCCGAGGCCGACTAATTTGAGCCAGGCATTACAACCTCGGGATTACCCTCTTCGTGTGGAATTCGCACGCTGGTTTCTGCAGCAGACAGCGGTGCAGCCTAATTTTCCGGCTTATGTGCTGTTCTCAGATGAGGCCTGTTTCACACGTGAGGGTGTGTTTAACATGCACAATTCTCACGTGTGGCGCACGCAAATCCACATGCTACACGGGTTTGTAATGCCTGGACTCTCTGACGATGAAACGGATGTAACTGCTGCTCGTGCAACACTCTCCAGACCAGGTCGTGGTTCACACCGAGGATACGTGCAACACCTCGCGTGCTTGCGCTTGGATTGTCCTCAAATCGCCGTAGGATTTCTTCTTCCATGTCAGGAGTGCGCACGTTTCTCTCCCGACCAGTGTCATGCATGTTTGCATGGAGTGTTCCAGTTTCTCGCAGTCGCCGATGCAAATGCGCAAACGTTTGGTGGTTTGGCACACGTCTGTTTGGGAAGCGCTGTCGGTACATCTCACAGCAGCTCTTCCGTTTCCATTGGCAGCCCCATACACCATATGTATGTCAGCCATCTTAGCAGTCGTGAAGCGCTCCATGTTACACGTACTACGTCCGATTTAAGAATGCCCACGGCAAGCGCGAGTCTAGCCCACTTCACCTTTTAGCCAATTGCAGCGGCGCCCTCTCGCGCCGAATGGTGACGTCAGCGGACATACACTTATAGACGAAAAGGGTTTGTCTTGGTGTTGCCTATCCCCCATTACAATTTGTACAGAAAGTTTTCAAACACCCTGTATATATATATATATATATAAATAAATAATGCAGCACAACCACAAAGAAAAGGAAAAACGTTCCAAGGCTTTTCATTACTTAATTCATCCCATATATATATATATATATATATATATATATATATATATATATATATATATATATATATATATATATATATATACTACATACACCTTCCTGTGCCTTTGTAAAATCCGACGGTTAAAGAGCATCAGCTACGGATATAAGAGCGCTCAGTTCGCCAAGTATGGTCAAAATGTGCGCCAAAACCACTTTTCCAAGAGATTTTTTCACCCGCAGACTAAGATGTGTGTGTATGTGTAGTGGCGTGCTGTATGTCTGTTTGTTGTATGCGAGCTATGTGGCGTGCGATCATAACAGTGTGCTGACTATTTTTTCCTAAATGATTGGTTGAATCAGTTCAGTTGTGCTTTGACACATCTCGCGTGTGTTGTGTCTTTGCTTCGCCGGCTATGTATGCGTAATTGACATATGTACGGGGCTCCAATAAACCTTAGCCCCCCCGCCCATGGTCTAAACCATTAGAGGTACAGTAAAACTAAACATACCTTAAAAAAGAGAATTTAATCCTGCATTTAATGAGAAACAATTAAAACTTGGTGTTCCCGCCATTGGCTTCCAAGACAGCCTGAATTCGCTTTGGGTAGCTTGCCAAAAGTGACGTGAATAGATCTTGATCGTTACGCAAATTTGCTAAAACAGTTTCAATGTGTTGCGTCATTGTATCCTTCGAAAATCGATTTGCTGCAGGTTCTTGAAACAAGAGACTTTCAACCTTGTCCTTTATAACTGATAAAATGTGTTCACAGACGTTCAGGTCAGGAGAATTTCCTGGCCATTCTTCACTTCCAAAGAAATCGATCTCATGGTTCCGCAACAACTGTTGAGTGGCTAATGCCTTAAAGCAGGGCGCCTTATCGTGCAGAAGTGTGACCTGATCGACATCCATAACATTGTTTGGGTTTCTTAGAAAAGGAATGACATGCTGGGATAGAATAATATCTCGAAAATACTGTCCATCCCAACTCTGACCATTTGGCTTCAGCACCCACATGAGCTTCTTTGCAGTGAACAAAACAAACACACCAACACATTCTGGACTTTTTAATAATTCGCGATAATGTTCATTGTCATCGATTTCATTTGGTGTTGTGGCCCACACTCGATCATTTTGGTAGTTAAGCCGACGTGTTACGTAAACAAAAAATTCATCGGAGACAGCTAAATGCATGAAATCATCCACATCCCACTCTTCAAGATAATGGGCAAACCACATTCTGTCATCGATGTTAAGTTGAGTTTTTCTTGGCTTTGGAAGTTCATGCCAAAGCTTTAAACCTTGCCTATGACGGTACAGTCGAATGATCTCACCACTAACGATCTTTCCTCTCAACACTTCGATCTCTCTAGAAAGTTTAGCACAGCTGTTTTTCCGCTTACGCGTACCGATTTCAATGATGTCCTTTGTTTCCTGAGAGAGTGGCAAATTTGGGCGCCCAGATTTGGTTGTATCCATTTCACATTCATCCAAAGTTTTATTCCAATTTCTTTTGACGAAGTCCTCACTTCTTCGCAACTTTTTAGCAACCCATGAACGTGTTATAAAGGTGGCTCCAGCATCACGAGCTTCCCGAAATGTTATTGCTCGTATGCGATCTATCACACGTTGCCTCTTCGAATCACCAATTAATTGAGAAGCCATTATATTATCACTTTATCAGCTAGAGTAATTTTAATACCTGCAATAAATAAAGAATTTTATATATTTTTATAATCACTAAAAATTATTTCGATATAAGTAAACATGTAAGCTGCAAATGGGGGGGGCTAAGGTTTTTTGGAACCCCCTTACAGTACTTTGTTGCCTATTTTTTACCTATTTTGAGAAAATTACTGATTGGCATGCAATATAAACCCATTTTCTAGCACATTCGAATATAAGAACGGTAACGCTGGGAACGGAGAGTGCTCTTATAAGCGTCGTCCACTGTATATATATATATATATATATATATATATAGGGTGTCCCATAAGTCCGGTATCATAGGAAAAATAATAAAAAAAGGCAAAACAAAAGCTTTTATTTACAGAACGTGCTCAATATGTCCACCATTGTTTTCAATACACAAATTCAGACGTGATACCCAGTCAGGAAGCACACGGTGAATGATGTCAGGAGTAATGGTGTTACATGCCCCAATAATGCGCTGCCGCAAATGTTCAACACTCCTAATTTTCTCTGCGTATACCAGTGCTTTCAAGTGGCCCCAGAGATAAAAATCTAGTGGCGTGAGATCCGGGCTTCTAGCTGGCCATTCCACAGGCCCTCGACGTCCTATCCAATGACCAGGGAATTGTTGGTACAGGTATTCCCTTACTTGGGTGCTGTAATGTGCAGGAGCGCCGTCTTGCTGGAACCATGTTGGGAAATTTCCTTCTTCGTTCCAGGATAGCAGTCGCTGTATCATCGTCAGTGGACCTCCTTGAAGGTCCACTGCGTGGTTTATCTTCTATGGATCCTGTTTCCTTAAATTTTGCAACAAGTCTGCTAACACAACTCTGTGTTATTGGCTCGCGGTCTGGATGCAGTCTATTAAATTCAGCAGCGGCCTCTCTTTGACTCCTCATTTCCTATGAGTAGAATTATCTGGATTCGTTCTTCCTTGCTCACAGACATTATGGCCTGTAGAAAGAGAAAAATATGAATTATGGTTTGTAGAAATAGAAAAATATGAATTTCTCCTATGATGCCGGACTTATGGGACACCCTGTATAGAATCGCCGAGATATGTACCACTCTAGGTACGAATCGGCGGTTAAGCAACTAAATTAAAAAAAAAAAAGAGAGAGAGATTTTTTGAACTCTAAAATTTCATTGTCGTAAATGTTAAATTTGGTCATGTACAGGGTGATGCATAAATGTGTTTCATAAATCGCATGGTGTATTCTTGAGACGAAAGTAAAGAAAAGAGACCACATAAACATAGGTCGAGAAACCCGTAGCTTTCGAGCTATAGCACGTATTGGAGATCATCTTATCGGCCCATATCTGCTACCACAGCAACTGACTGCAGATTCGTATAGGCGTTTCCTTGAGCAGACTTTGCCAGTGCTACTTCAAGATGTGCGTATCAGAACTCGACGACTAATGTGGTTCATGCATGATGGTGCATCAGCTCATTTCGCCCGTTTAACGAGGAAATATTTCCATGTTGTGTATCCTGACAGGTGGATAGGGCGCGGTGGTCCTATTCCGGTGCCACCTCGGTTACCAGATTTAAATCCTCTTGATTATTACTTGTGAGCTCATTTAAAATCCTAGTTTATGTACAGAAGTCCGAGCACGTGATGAATTGTGGCAACGAGTTCGACACAATTGCGAAACGATCCGCAATACTCCAGGAATTTTTGAGTGTGTTAGACAATCACTGGTGCGACGTGCTGAGGCATGCATTCAAGAAGTGGGAAAGAATTTCGAACACTTACTTTAATGAAGCAAATGTATCACACTGTGTATTTGCATAAAATTTTAAAAATCTTTAGGAGTTTCATTTTTCTGTCGCGTGGAATAGCTCGAAACGTACGGGTTTCTCGACCTATGTTTATATGGTCTTTCTTTTTTACTTTTGTCTCAAGAATACACCCTGCCATTTATAAAACACATTTATGCATCCCCCTATATATGTATATATATATATATATATATTCCGCATATATAAATATAAAATATTATTGGATTTCATCTCTTAGAGAATGTTTCAGATGTGAAGAATTGAGAGCAAATGAAAGGCATGGTATGAACTGACTATAATATTGAGAAATGATATTATATATATATATATATATATATATATATATATTATATAATATATATATATATATATATATATATATATATATATATATATATATATGGTGTCCCAAAGAAAGTCCCTCTTTTTATTTGCTCGTTATTTTATGATGGATTTATATTTTATTATTGGGGTTTCTTCTTTAGAAAGGTAACAGATTGGAGTTTTTATTCCGCATAGACCTATACGTTTCTAATCTTTCATTCTTAATAACTAATAAATATTGTATATTAAAACCAGGGCTGGGTACCAGCAATAAAAATTATACGACTAAGCGGTACTGATATTACCAGCTTTCCAAAATGGTACTGGTAGTGATATTGGCTAATAGTTATAGGGCCTACAAACACTTTATACACCTAGAATTTACTTTTAATATTACAAAAATGAAATACTATTTTAACCTTCTTATCACTGCAGAATCTATCTTTAATATTGCCAAAATGAAATGTCTAGCTATTTCTTATATATGCATACAGTAACTAAATAAAATTTGTAACCCTCCTCATCACTTGTCAAAAAAAAAAGAAGCTTAAATCACTTAATTGAAATTAGAAAAACCATTGTTTGCTTCAGTTAAGTCCATTGAACTTCAAAAACAAAATGTTATTTAAAGACGTTTCTTACAAAGATGACCTCAAATCATTGAGAATGAATTGCATAGATGAAAAGAGCCTCTCCACACTGACTTGAGTTGGGGGAAGAGCAAAAACTATTTGAACAGCTTTTACTAAAGGATTTGGTCGTTTGGCTTCAGGTTTTATAAATTTAGTACTAAAATGAAGATAGAATAGTTTTTATAAGGCTTTGCGCATCGAGGAACTTAAGGAAGGTTACTCGAAAAGGATCAGGATTGGGTTTTAAATGAAAATACTACCAGATTATGTGGTAAACCGACTGCTTTTAAGAGTTATTGGTACTGGTATTTTAAACTTTAAAATGAGTGGTACTAGTACTGGTATTTGGTAGTGATACTGGTACTGGTTCGCAGCCCTGAATTTAAAACCGTTCTTTCACCATTTCATACTTGAAGCAATAACTTTTCCTTTTCGTAGAATTAAAAAGAAAAACTGAATGAAAGGTATAAAGTTGGTGCCAGAGAAAATCAATTTTAAAGGTATACAATTATTTAAAATTTATTGCACATTTAATTCTGCATGGGAGACTTATAAAAATTTAAATAAAAATTTTCTGCCAGTCCAATGACAGAAAATCTGTTGCCTAGCGACGCTGCTCTGTTGCTATGGAGACGGAGATTTCATTAGTAACAGACTGCATCCCCGTTGAATTTTATACATGCAGTAAGTTTGGTTACAATGTATTTGAAAGTTACCATTTATCACCTTTTTTACCTACATTCTGCAGACTCATTTTGATACCTCGTTTCTCGTTTGATGTTGTAGAAAAAGAAATGTATGAAATTTGGCACACGCAGAGAAATTACTTTTTTCTATGCACGGGTGAAATTTCGATATACTCGTCCCCATAGGTACGATGTTATTAGGTGTTCAACACAAATTTTTTTTTCTAAAATACATTATTTTGTAAAAAGTGAGTGGAAATTTTATCCCCTGAAATTAAGTAGTATGTAATATGGCAAAGCTTTTTCTGCTCTTTAATGTGATATATAAAAAAGGTGACGTTTACGAATGAATTTTCTCTCAGATTTCAAATTGAGCCTAAAAAAAGCCTAAAAATCGAGAATTTGGCGACAAATTTTCTACATAAATTCCTAAAACAAAAATATGATGGGTTTGAACGAGAAATCTGTACCATACATAGGGTTGACAAAAGTAAATAGACACTTTCGGCTTTTCCAAATTTTTTGATTTTATGATAAAAGTCAATAAATAATAACATACTTATTGAATCAATAGATTTAGACTCGTTTTGCTTTCTCCTTTGTATTACGTAAAGCTGACTGACACACACGTTTTGACATTCCATTGATGAGCTTTGCCATTTGTTCTCGAGGACAACCATCGTGGGGTTTATTTATTTTTTGTCAACCCTCCGTGTATAATAACTATAGCTGTTGATTCTCTACGTACGAGTACCAATATAAAAATTATTAAGTCCTACCTTCAGTATTTCATATTCTATGAGAATTTACGTTCTTAAGAGTATTGCACCTTTCATATTATTTTTAACGTTTCCTCGATTCTGTCTTGCGGGGCTTTCTAACAGATTTTAGAATACTACTCTTGATATGGATAATACTAAGAGTAACAATATGGTTGAGATAATAGAATTAGCTCGTGCTTTGAGACGATTTTTATCACTATCACATTTGCTTGAGCGATTTATTTGATATTTATTTAATATTTATTTGATATTTATTTGATATTTATTTGAGTTGATACAATAACCTATGGTAAAAAAAAAAAGGTGGGAGTCAGCTGTTTAGGGGGGAATTCCAGAGGTCAGTATAATGACAACATTCCCACCAACCTTCATGAAGATCCAATGAAAAGCGAAGCCTGTAGACGTAACCAAAAAATGAATATAAAGGATATAAAATAATAATTTGAACAAAAACAATTAGATTACTGCTTCGGAGTATTCGAAATTAATCGTCCGTGTCAATCGGACAAAAAATTATGCGAATATCTGAGCTAAAGGGACATTATATATATATATATATATATATATATATATATATATATACTGTATATATATATATATATATATATATATAATATATATATATATATCCCCGCAAGGGGGTTCTAAGCTCGTGCTCTTGAGTGCTCTTTGTGCTCGTTTGTACGTGCTTGTTCCTGGAGGTTTCACGTGCGCCCTCCCGGCCCTAGCACCCAAGGATGATGGGGCTCGACCCTGCAGTCCTTGTCATCCTTGGACTTTTTCCACTTCGACTGTCCCCTCCACCCTTTCTTTTTCCTCTGTCTTTCCTCTCACTTTTTCTTTGTTTTTCCGCTGAGATATGCCCTTTTAAATAGAGGCGAATCGGTTCTTCCCGAACTTAAAAAAAAAAAAAAAAATATATATATATATATAATTTGTGTGTGTGTGTGTGTCTGAAATAGAACCAGACTGTGATGGCTGTTTTGGCGGACTGTCCTTCCAGTTGTGACATTTTGACTGTTTCTGAAGTTAATTGACTTATCAATTGCGTCTCTCTTCGCTGCACATTTTCCGAGTATTTCAACTGAACGTAACCATGAATCTCGTTAGTTAACTGGACACTTTCATCTCTCTGGAACGAGAATTGGGTCCGCTTTATGCGTGTATATGCGTGCGTGTGCGCGCGCGCGCGCCCAGTTTACTTAATGAAAACTTAGTGTAGTTAGTACAATGATAAATCTAGTAGATACTAATTTACATTGAAATATAAGAGGCGGGTTTCTGCAGAGCGATGAAACAGATCACTCCTTAACAGTTGTTCAAACCGAAATAATAGTGTGTGTGTGTGTGTGTGTGTGTGTGTGTGTGTGTGTGTACGAGTATATAAAATGATAAAAATTATTGTTGACACTACTACAATACAGAAGATATAAAGTGCTTATGGCGTTTCCTCTATACAGTACTTCCCGATCATCATTATTATTATTATTGTTGGCTAGTATCTACTACTAAACAATTATACTATAATTATATCGTACACTATAAACCCTAAATTGTATTATTTCATATTACTATACTTTCAAAGTAAAATTAAGAACGAACAATAATTTTTTCTTATTTTCTGTTTTACAATAAAGTTCCAAATATCCTCTTTCTCTTATTTTTTAAATTGACTCTCGCTCGCGTGGCTTCTAGACTGAAGAGAGCACACTGCGCATGCGCTGAGGCGTCTCATCCCTTATTGGTCGAACGAAACCTTCACTCCAAACAGTGAATTACGGGCTCAAAGGACAAACGCACGCACGCCACGTTCAATGGTGAAAAACACGACAAAATCTACGGAGTTCACCACTCGTGTTTCGTTTATTTTGTAGATACTATACTGCATAAAAGATTCAATTTTAAAATTATTTTCCAATCTCAGGAGTCCAAAAATAAAGTTTTAGACTTAATTTTTTTATAAATTTACTTTATATGTTGTCTGTATATGATAGACACGCGTACTTTCAAAGATTAATTCGCGTATAGTGAACTAAACAATAAATAAAGTACTTCTACTTTATATTTTGATTTTATATAAAAAATCTAGTTGTGAAAGTGTGTATTGTAGGAAGTATCTCAAACTCTATTTTTATATTTTGACTACAAAGTGTATTGATAGAAGGACCGTGAACTGTTCAGAAATATTATTATTCGACGTGTATTTAGATGTATATTATCTCTCTATACTAATTGTACAGTACATATTTTACAGTGTAAATATAATGTATCATCCTTAAATTTAAGTTTTACAAAAACGAAGTTTTTTTTTACAGTTGAAAATTAATAAAAAATCGACTGAATATAAATTGACGAAAGTATTTGAAAAAATACTTTTGCTATTTCTTATATCTTTAAATATTTAACCGAGGTCAAAAAACGTTTCCAGTCAGTGAGAGATATGCTGAAGGTTTTTATTCCTAATCTAAAGGAGAAAATATGACCTCGTAAAAGAAGTACGGTGTACTATTTATTTGTACTCAAACACTTACAATATTAATAGAAAATCCATATAGATAACTAAGCACTTAGACGACCCACCCTCTAAAAAAGCCAAAAGCAACATTTTAAACCGTCCATAGAATCAGCACTGCGACACCCGTACGTACTTAAATATGGTCCGTGAAGAAGTACATAATTGTACTCGGTGACTGAATGTGAGATGTACTACGTTATCGTGTCCATTCTCATTTTCATCATTCATTAAAAGAAATGTTTAGGGTTTTGAGGAAGCTGACCGGGCTCAAGACAAAAGTGTCCAGCATGGGGGACTCTGAACCACCTATTCCCAAATCCCCGACCACCGAGAAGGTCGAGACTGTAAGTATTATTATTGCTAATATGTAGTTTCGGGGCCAATATATTTCTGACAAAGACGGAAACCTCGCTCATTTCATACGTCTGACCGATCAGGGTGAATTTTATGCTCGGGTTAGGCCTATACTAGGTTGGATGGTCGTTCTAGATTAATTAGTAATTTCCCAGGTCACCAACTTTCTTTCAATCAGGAGTCTTGAGCGTTGCCAAAAAGATGTCACTACGAAACTACATATTTATCATACTACCACTACCTATTTGACCTATAGCGATAGAAAATATTGAAGGAAATGTTGGTAAAGAATGTCACCAACAGATGTTTGATATTTGAGTAACTAGGATCATTTTATTTACTTCATCTAAAGTCTTTTATTAACGCATTTGTTAGATTTCTCGTACGGGAGTTATTGGATCTTAAGAGTGTACAATCGACCACAGAAGTATTGTTAAATTCATTCCTTTCATATATTAAAAAAATTCGAGTAAATGCGTGAATTGGAACGCGTGAATGGGAAGAAATAAAAAAAGAATAAGAGTTAATACGAAATCAGTGAAAATTCAGTTGATAGGAATGGAACGATCCTTTTAAATTAAACTTAATAGGTTACAATAATAATTGAAGGCCCTTAAAAGTATTCGTTCAAGACAATAAATTTGATAATGTAATTTAACTTTCAGATCCAATTATTTTACAGAATTACTGAAATAGATGTAAAAAATGTGGAATTTAATTAAGTTTATACGAAGTCGTTCAATAAAGTAGTAAAAAGCAATATAACTTCAAATGTATGGATATCAACATTGAAGAAAACGGTGTAGTTGTAAGAGACGTGCTCGGGATGTGTCCCAGCGACGAGGGGACGAAACCTCCTCTGGTCCACATTTTACTTCAGTCTCCGTATTAAAATTGATCAACGGTTATTTTAGTTCTCTATAATAAATGAAGATTATATCTTTTGAAGATAAGTCACGGAGTCTTTTCGTTAAAAGTCTGATTTGTCTTCACTTTGATTTTTACATTACTGATTAATTGTTCTTTAGTGTTTCTGGTAAAGACCGTGAAATCTTTGTGGCATCGAGTCAGTGAGTCGTTCACACATTGGCGGGGTGCGGCGGATCCCCTCCCGAATGCCTCTGAAATGTCTCGATAAATTCTTCTAATTCCTCGGATGTCTCGGCTCCAACTTCTTCGTGATGCGCCCTTAGTTTTTCTGCCGGATATAAAATGGGTGATTTCGTGTGCCTTAAAAATAACACGATCTCTTGGTGATTTCTAAATTATATTTTATAAATTTTATGCGGTTCGGAGATCGCCATTGCTTTCTGCTGTGGAGCATAACTTCCTCTAAAATTCAATAGATACCCTCCGAGCAATGGGTGTTTACGAAACATTTTAGAACGCCTATATATGTTTTATAATAGTTTATGAACGTGTACTAAACGTATCTTTGTTTGATGGGACACTTTACTAGTGGAACGTACGTGAATTTCAGTCAGTTCCCAACTTCGGGGACGGACTTCCACTTCCACGTTAATTCGTTCGCTCCTTTGAGGTATTACACGCACTTTCTGTTCTTCGAATATCTCTGTCTTTTCGGCATTGCCGGCGTCCGTGGAAAACGTTATTTGTCAGAAAATTTAACTTTCCCCCAGAAATCAATGTTTTTGGATAAATAATCCAAAATTAGTGCAATTCTGGTGTGCTTATGATGATGATGTCGGATTAACTGTGGCTTCGTAGTGATCACACGATAATGAATTCCTGCTTGAACTGCTCTTTTCCGAATTGTTTGAGGGTCGCGGGTCAGTTGTAAATTATCATCAATGGCTACTGCGTTAGTCAAGGAATTTGCTGTTACTCGTTGAACTATGTTCCCGTCTTCTATAGGAAATCCTTCCTTGCATAGAGCGATCATTGCCCCTTTCCTAGCTTGAGTTCGGTGTTTTCGCCAGAAACTGAAACTAGAGAGGGTGAGACTGTGAGGACGAAGGTGAACGGTATGCATGGCACCATAGTAAAAACTGGAAAATGTTTATATTTAACTTTTTAAAATCATGACACAAATTGAAGCTTTTGTCTTTTAAATTTCACTTTGAAGTACAACATATAAAACAAATGAATAAATTAAATGTTTAGTTACCGTTCTGAGATATACTTTTCAAAAACAGGAAAAACGTAAGTATTTTAAATGAGTACGTATCAACGTGTCAAATTAGATTATAAAACTAGATTTTCAACCAACAAATAAATTTTTTTCCAACTAGAAAATTTTTAAAACGACTAGATCTAGTTGGAAAATTACTAAATTGGCAACACTCCACGTGACTAATTGACCGCTAGGGGGTAGGGGGCAGTTCATGGGGGTGTAGGGAAATCCCCGCTTGAGTTGTTTCATTGATTGCCTTTGAATCCTCGGCTCTTAACTTTTCGTCGTTCAATAGACTGAATACTACTAAGTACCGTAACTACTTATGATAGTTTCTGTCACACCTAGTATTGGTTTTTAAGACTATATAATTCGTTGATACAGAGGCACGAATTAAGCAGTCATGCACATGATCCAAATTTTGTCTCGAATCTATTTCGGTTTTCAGAGATAATAGGTTAAGCCTGTATAGGCTTCAAAGGTTTATATTTCCTTCATTTTTTTTTATCTCTTCCTCCCCGCTATTACGTGCCCAAAGTTTTACATTGACGTGGGAATAGTTAATATGCGAAAGGAATGAATGTAGCAAAACTCCTGGGAACGATCGTAATTTGTTCCGTTAACGGCCATTACGATATAAGTTTCTTTGGGTTCAAAACGTTTTAAAAATTTATAATCATCTAAATAAATAAAAAAATGCCAGCTTCATCGTGATTTTAAAGTAATTATAAATAACTTATGAACTAAAACATAGCCCTACTAAGTAGGCTGCTTTAAGCAGTCTTTGAAATAGAAGTATGTCTACCCAATCCCCCAAATCAATCGCCTTGAAAGCTTTTCCCCAATCTATATACCGAGTGTTCTCTCTCTTTCCCGCTACAAAAAATGAGTGACTGTTTATGTTAATAAATTTAAAGGAAGGCGTGCGTGGGAGTTAGCAGTCAATTTAAATGGGCATATAAAGTATAAAAGAAGGAAACAAATGGAAATCATATACGCTTTTCCACGCACCTTCGGTCAATTCGCGTTACACGTGAGATATATGCTTTTTATCGGCCGTTCAATACGTCACTCGAGTCAGATTCTTCCATAGGCGAGTGTAAGGGGAAAAAATATATACGTTTATTGTTCGCAGTACGAAGAAAGAAGAGACGGAATGAGGGTGAATTTTCAAAAGCAAATAGAAAATAGAAAAACTAAATCAGATGTCAAAGAGGGTGAAAATATGAAAATGAGAAAGGGAGATTGAGTAAATGTAAGCAAATGAGAAGGGGAACTAAAATACAAAAATAATTAGAGATAGCTCCAAAGCAAAACATTGTAAGGAAAGAAAATGCTAGGAACCACATCTACAAAAATTGGGAATATAGATTAATACAGCTAAGGTCGATGTATATTCTGCTTTCTGTCTCAAGAATTGGATAACAAATAGCTTTTCTAAATATGGAAAATCTACAAATTCCATCACATGAAAATCCAAAATCATCTCACTAAATTTGGTATACCTTTGGTAACCTTTGGTTTATTTCCACCGGAATTGTTCATTCTAACGAAGGTCAAGCTTTTCACGCCACTATAGACCTACAGTTTAACGTGGAATCCGAACCACGCCCCACCAGCAGACCAGGGTCTTAACCACTAGGCTACCCAGGGTACCCATTTATCTACCAACTAATTTTTTATTGTGTGGAAGGATGAACAGCTCGGTTTTGCTGCGCGCCGCCTGCCGTCACCGGGTCTCGATCCCAGGGCCAATATATATATATATATATATATATATATATATATATATATATAGAGAGAGAGAGAGAGAGAGGGGGGGGGATTTCATCGGCTATATTATACAAAAGTGCTTAAATAATAGGCCTACATTCGTATATTATTGTTTTTATCATAATGTATTCCCGAGTTCAAAAGAAGATACACCAAGATGATAATCTTGTCTCGCGTTCCTTCGAATCGGGTATTGTTGTTATTTCCATATTAATGTACTCCCGAATTCAAAGGAACCTACGCTAGGATGATAATCTTGTCTTACGTTCCTTTGAACCTTGGATCCTTTGTCTCGCTCCTACCAAAATGATACAAGTGATGAAATGATCCACTAGCTGCAACAACAACCGATTCAAGAATTAGCTCTTTCCAGACTAGAACTATAAACACAGCAGTTACCAAATTGAATGAAATAAGGAATAACTTAAGATGTCTCTTCGAAGAACAAGAAATACACTCCACAACTTTGAGAACCTCACTGATAATTAAAGGTCAGATAGAAAATCTCTATGAGAACTGACAGAACGGTGCGTGGTAAGAACAGAGAATTCTGTGTATATACACACACACAGTATATATATATATATATATATATATATATATGATGAATAAAACCACGAAGGAAAGGAAACACAAAATGGTGCTCAAGCGCTTTCGTCTAATGACATCCTCAGGAACACTGAAGTACATAAAAGGGTGACAGCCTATATATAGGTTACAGAAAGAAAAAAAAAGAAAAATAAATAATATATATATATATATATATATATATATATACACATACATATCAAATAATTTTCTCGTCGTAAAATTATTAATCATAGTAAAAGTAAAAATGAAAATGTTGGTAATGATAATGCTATACTCGTATATGACTTCCAAACATCAACAAAAAATTCCCTTGACACGTTAATTAAATCTCGCTAAGAAAACAATAATGACTTCAGGATCTCCAACACCAAATATGATAATACTTAGAGATTTTAATTTTCCCTTTCTCTAATACAGATATTTTTTTTTTTTTGGTAAAAATAGAATATGAAATAATAAGAAAGGAACAGAGAAAGATAAAGATAAGGATGTAGCAAAAAAAATCGCGATTATCCGCAAACGAATTTCGCGTTGACGGCACAAAATCACTGAAAGTTTAAAAAAAAAATTGTAGATTTTTCAGTCACAACAGCCTTATCATTGGCACTCAAATAATATTGACAATATTGATTTAGAGCATAAAAAAAGATAGACATAACAAAGAGTTTACGATAAAACTAAATGAAAAAACAGATATTTGATCATTTGAAATTTTTCTCAAATCTCAAACGTAGAATAGACAAACATTGAATAAAGTACAGCAAAAACTGAGAATCCAACTTCCATAGACCAACAACCATTGTAGAAATACGTTTCTCTCCTGGAAAAAAGGTGGAAATATGAGAAATACGTGTACCAAAAAACCAAGTATATGGGAAAGACGAGTAAATTCGAGAGAGAATAACGAGCGTCGTCGTACCGAAAGAGGAAGAGAAGTACAATGAAACTGAAAAACTGTCAAGAGACCACATCGGTGAAAAGGTTAATGGGTAAACTCGCATCGACTGAGTGAGACATCGAAAAGAAAATGGAGATATATAAAATCGTAGGAGGAACGAAAGTAATTGAAACTGTATTAAAATCCCTCCCCTCCTTTTTTGTAAAACCAAAAGAAATATCTAAACTATGAGCCAGTTTCAGTGTCGCAAATCATGAAAAACGTAATAAATGATAGCAAACTCTCTTTTGAAGAAAAAAGATGGAAAATTGACCGGCATTGCGTTTACATCAAAATACTTTGTAAGCGCTACGAGAAAATAGAAAATAGAACGCAGAAACTGGACCAAATCCATGGAATGCGGTCACATTAAAAGTGCAGAAATGGGGTAACAAATCATTCATATCTGATATGGAAGAAATCTCATGACATACACTTCTCCATTTACAAAGAAGAGGATAAGTCACGAGCAAAGACATATAGATAATGGCACTAACCTCGCATCACGTGAAAATATTTGAGGAAAAACGTTGCAAATCTAGAGCAAAATAACATACTCAACAGGAATCAAGATGGACCTCGAAAAGGAACGTGTTGTTTATCGTAATTAATGAGTCTGACATTCTACCAAATTCTCTCAAAGTTATAATGATGACAAAGAAATGAGGCAAGAAATCGCGCAACAAAATGGAGAGCATCCTCCAACAAACCAATCATTTAGAATAAGTAAACGAGATCCCACCCGCAAAACAACATTAATACAGCACCCCGAAAATCTCTATCAGCAGCTTTCGGCACAATAGCAACCATCAAAAATAAAGTTCTACGCGCAGTCTGACCTAAATCCAGCAATGCTGCATAATATTCGCAAAATTAAATAAATATTATACGGACGAAACAGGAATCGACGTAAATAAAAGCCTCACAGACCCCAAATTCGCAATAACTTACTCGGATCGAGAAGAACGCCCTCTATCTACATAATAAATAAAGAAGACGCCAAAGGGGCTTCAAACAAGCAAAAGTCGTATAATGAATGCACCTGTACAGTGTATGAATTCACCTTTATAGAAACAACACTGGACATCAATAGTGAAGTAGGAAAATTGGAAATACAATTTGCTTATATTTTATTTTTTCAGTTCTATAAATAAAAATAAAAGTTTACGACTACAAAAACAGTATACTTAGAGCATACCAATGATTGATATATAATATTATATTCATACTACGACTTATGCTAATGCGCTTAAAAAAATTGTTTCCGAAATTGCATCATTTATATATGCATTGCAACCTTTCTACTCGATTACCTCGAAAAGAAAAAGCACCTGTAAGCCACAGTTTTCGTAATCCCCGTGGAATCTTTTTATTCTTCCTTTATAGCGTCTCCTGTCATATATATATATATATATATATATATATATATATATATATATATATATATATATATATATATATATATATATATATATATATATATATATATATATATATATATATATATATATATATATATATATATTATATATATATATATATATATTATATTTTAGGAGAAATCCAATGACAAGGAGAAATGTAAATGCCATGAAAAGTCTTCTTTAATGCGCAACGTTTCGAGCAATACGCTCATCTTCAGGCTGTTTAATAACAATGTGAAATTAAAATCAATATTGAATGAAAAACAAAACAGAAAATTTCTATAACCTATTCGTAAAGACAAATTTTAAAAGACTGAGAAAAGAGGGTTAAATTCTAAGTTATACAGATTTACATATAAAAATTAAGAAGTTATTTTTAAATACATGTAGTAAATGTGAAATTAATACACTGGAAAAATTACCAATAGTACACTGGAACAATGGAGCTATCTACCTTACACTGCAGTATCCGAGGCTGACTAATTTGAGCAGAGACAAAGAACGGGAAACACGAAGGATGGCGAGGGCGATTGGGGAAGGAGGGATTATAAGGAATTGGGGAAGGAGGAGGGATCATAGCAAATTGAGAGGGACGGCCGATGAGTCAACATTCAGACTAGGGGACAATGCTTTAATGAAAAGGGATTCTAAAATTCTTAGTGAGTTGGGACAAGTATTACAACCAAGAATTTTTAAAATTGTCTAAAGTGACATCAATTTTACATTTAATGCTGTGTTCACGAATACTCGAGGCTTCTTTAGTTTTTAAAATTTTACCTGTTCGGCCACTTATTCCCATATGCGAATAAAATCTAGCCCTGAGAGAGCGAACAGTGCTGCCGATGTAATTCCCAAGGAGACACCTGGGGCAGGTAAATAAATATACAACACCGCTACGCAACGAGTCAGGGGTTCGATCCTTCGCTGAGAAAAAGCTACCTAAAGACGTTTTATTAATAAATATGATGCGGAAATCAGTATGATAAAAAAATTTCCTTAACAATTTTGTAAATTTAAGCTTAAATTCCTTATTCAAAGGACCCATTTCAGGTACCAAGAAATATTTTATATCCTTCGGCACTGTAATACATGGAAGTTGAGGGCTATAAACATTATTTAAGAAGGATCTAATTAGTTTGTCTACATATTGAACAGGAAAACTATTATTAGTAAAGTATGATCTTAGATTATTAAATTCATCATTAAGTAAGGTAAAATTAGAGGTCAAATTATATCCTCTGAACAGGAGAGTTTTAATACAAGACATCTTATAGTTGAAATCAGTAAAACTAAAAAAATTCATGCCCAAACCAGTGAAAGTGGGTTTCCTGTAAACTGATGTAGTAATAGAATCACCGTTTTTCGAAATTAAAAGATCTAAGAAAGGGAGGGAGCCATTTTGCTCAGTTTCCATTGTATACGTTATATTGGGGTGCAAATATTTAGGAAGTTAAAGAATTGTTGCGCTTGTACCGCATTATCAAAGACTGCTATCGAATCATCAACGAAGCGTCGATAGAAAATTGGCTTGAGATGAGTGGGAGATTGTCTAAAAATTACACTTTCTAAATGAGTCATAAAAAAGTCAGCTGCTAACGGTCCGACTGGTGATCCCATCCCTACCCCATCAATTTGTTGGTAAACCTTATTGTTGAAAGTGAAATAGCATTGTTTGAAGACCAATTCTAAAAGTTCCTTCAAATGAGACAATGAAAAACCATGAAAATTATCAACTGAGCTAAAAACCCTATCTAAAATAATGGCAATAGTTTCAGATACAGGTACATTTGTGAAAAGTGACTTTACATCAAAACTGACAAAAAAACTTTTTTGAATCGAAGTTTTTACCAAGGAGGTCTTTTTGGAATTCAAACGAGTTATTTATAGTGTAAGCATTTTTCGAGTATTCGTGAACACAGCATTAAATGTAAAATTGATGTCACTTTAGACAATTTTAAAATTCTTGGTTGTAATACTTGTCCCAACTCACTAAGAATTTTAGAATCCCTTTTCATTAAAGCATTGTCCCCTAGTCTGAATGTTGACTCATCGGCCGTCCCTCTCAATTTGCTATGATCCCTCCTCCTTCCCCAATTCCTTATAATCCCTCCTTCCCCAATCGCCCTCGCCATCCTTCGTGTGTTTCCCGTTCTTTGTCTCTGCTCAAATTAGTCAGCCTCGGATACTGCAGTGTAAGGTAGATAGCTCCATTGTTCCAGTGTACTATTGGTAATTTTTCCAGTGTATTAATTTCACATTTACTACATTTATTTAAAAATAACTTCTTAATTTTTATATGTAAATCTGTATAACTTAGAATTTAACCCTCTTTTCTCAGTCTTTAAAATTTGTCTTTACGAATAGGTTATAGAAATTTTCTGTTTTGTTTTTCATTCAATATTGATTTTAATTTCACATTGTTATTAAACAGCCTGAAGATGAGCGTATTGCTCGAAACGTTGCGCATTAAAGAAGACTTTTCATGGCATTTACATTTCTCCTTGTCATTGGATTTCTCCTAAATATTAAATTGAAGCTCTGTAGAAGCAACCCGCATGATTATATATATATATATATATATATATGCAGTATATATATATATATATATAATATATATATATATATATATATATATATATATATATAATCATGGGCGTCGATCGCTTCTCAAAAATTACACTTGTTAAGAAACTTGCTACTTTAGATACAAATAAGACGTTAAAAAATTATCAAAGATAGATATATTAAAGAAATACAACTTCAAATAAACATGGTAATTGGTACGTTGTCCCCCCCTCCAATACAAAAAAGTGGAGGGGACATGTCCCTCCCCCCACGATCAACGCCCATGTATATAACGTTGCGGCGGTGAGTATGACGAAACGTTGGTTCATTGTGTTTCCTTTTTCCTCTGTATGAACTATTGTCTCGCATTAATACGTCGTTTGAATGTAAATTTTATTTCGTATGGTTTTGGATAATTACGAACGCCGAGTTTTAACACGCAAAGTGAATCGTATGAAGTATAAAAGTTGGAAGGAGAAATTCAATATTGAATTTTCCAATAAATGAAAACTAGGTTCGCGAAGTTCAAAGAATTTCATTATTAGGATCGGAAGTTCGCAATTTGTTTGTTCAAAGAACAATCGTTTTGTCATTGTTATTCACTCTCTTTCCACTCAATGTCATTTCTCATTTCATTTTTCGCCCAACAATGAGAAATCAGCGAGTGAGAATGTCGAAAGAGGAAATTTTCAAATTGATCCATTTTTATCCCCATTTTAGGATTTAACGATTTAAATTAAATTTTTCTTTGAAAATACCCCTCGACCTCACAGTTGCGTCACAGTTTCCTTTCACCCTTTTCCAAATCTGGAGTGCCCACTTTGAGCATTCCCACATTGGTACCGCGGTTGGGAATGAGAATGACAGAGTGAGAAATAATTCCGTTCGCATCGCAGTGATCACGGATACGGATCGAGAAGATAGATGGTAGCCCAGTATTAACGTTTGCGGACAACAACGGAATAAGTTAAACTCTAAACAACGCAAGAAGCTTTCAAAGATACTGCTAACGTACAATTGGCGACTAAAAATAATATAATCCACTAGAACTAAGAAAATTGATGGTCCCAAAACTACCGTCACTTACTCTCTAACCAATGGACAGAAAATCCAAGGACCAATAGACAAAGGGAATGAAAGTGGTTTGGAATCATATTTCAAAATTTGAGAGAGACATTATAATTTCAGTAAACAAAGCTGCCGTAAGGATAATGGGACAAAGCCTCAGAACTGAAAAGTATACAGGAGTGAAATTAGCTAAAGATTTAGTAGTACCGAAACTGGAGTACTCAGAGCTCAGTATGAAAAATATTGTTCATTTAGGTAGTGTACGAAGAGATTTTGCTGCCAAGATCATAGAAGAAATGAAAGATTAAATAAGATGATTATGAAAGACTAAGAGAATTAGTCTCGCACTTACTGGAAAGAAGAGAGACAACATAATCTAAATTTAACCCTTTAACGCCGAACGTTTTTGTAGGGTTAAGTCTAAATGCGTGTATTTGAAACGCTAAGTATTCGACCCAGTCGGCGTTAGAGGGATAAATGATAAAAAAAAAAACTTGTACGCACTCCGTTAAAACGCTCGTAACCATCGAAACAGAAGTGGAGAATAGGAAAGGAAGAGGTTGCAGCAGCATTACTAAACTGATGCTGGGGAGGAACAGAGTATCCTCTGAGGATGAGAATAGTTTCGCTATTAAGGGAACGAAGAGTTTCCAACAAAATGCCAAAGGAAATCTTTCCAACATCTTTGAAAAACTTTTCCACTCTAGTCTCATAGTGTAAGCACGTTTTTTGTGTGTGTGTGTGTGTGTTGTGTGTGTGTGTGCCTTACGTCATCGCGCTAATCTTTAGGATACACGCAGAGCTCATCGAGACACGAACGTCCGTGTAGCCAATTAGATTTAGAAATATCATATTCCTCTTTTTCATATTTAAAAATTAGGTACGATACGTTATGTTAGGTTAAATGTCGCCATCCAGAATCGAAAATGTGAAATTTTTGGTTTTTGTAGCCAAAGAGAGAGAGAGAGAGAGAGAGAGAGAGAGAGAGAGAGAGAGAGAGAGAGAGAGAGAGAGAGAGAGAGAGAGAGAGAGAGAGAGAGAGTTACTGGAATGACTTTAAATCCTGATCTTTAATGACAAAAAATAAAGTTTAAAATTGAAATGTGAATGATAGATTTGATATAGCTGATGACGTTGAATAGGTCTTTAATTATTGCTATATGACTTACTGTAATGTAAAAGTAACACCGTAATGGACTTAATAAAAGTTTAGAGTATGACTATACGATAATCCCTTTGGTTGCCTCTTCGAATGAGAGTTGCATAACTGCGCAGGGGCGCGCTGCATGAGGTCTTAAACCACTAAGAAATTGGGATGATTTTCAAACTTTTGCGTTCATTCATTTGAGTTTTTGGCATTTGTTCTGTCAAATGTGACGTCTGTGAGGAAGAGAGTGGCACTTTGTTTTCACGATGATTCAAATCTTTTCAATTTTCAATCTCTTATTTCTCTTCGTAAAATACAGTTGCAAACGTTTTATAGTTAACTTTTACGTGTTAATTCTTCAAAGATTTTGTCACAGACTATAAGCCATAATTTAATTTTCAAATTTTGTAAATTTTCCAATTATATATATATATATATATATATATACAGGGCGTCCCAAAAAAATGTATACACACTTTAAATAATTATAAAGGCAGTGTTTATTAAAATACATTTCATTTTCAAATCTAATAGAATCTACAGACATTATTTAATTGTTTTGTCAACGCCTGTTTCAAACTGACGTCCGTTCTGGTCCAGGCACTGCTGATAACGCGAAGCAATGGAATCGCAAACATCACGAAACATTTCGTTTGGTATTTGTGTGCATTCTCGTTCAATGGCTGCTTTCAATTCAGCGACTGTTGCAGGTTTTATAGCGTAGACTTTGTCTTTTAAGTATCCCCATAAAAAAAAGTCTAGTGGTGTGAGGTCTGGTGAACGCGGAGGGTATTCTACGAAACCCCTTCGTCCAATCCACATCCCATCGTGCCAAGTACCACTCGCAATACTCACTCTTCGGTCCGGATCATCTTCATTAATAGCATGGACTAATCTTGGAATGTAACTTTTCCATTGACAGCGCTTCAAAATGCGTTGGACAGACGATTCTGAAATTCCTACCTCACGACTCGCTTGCCGCACAGATTTTCTTGGACTTTGGTGATACGTTTCCAGTACTCTTTCTTGCTTTGTGGGGCTTGTCGATGTCCGTGGTCTTCCGGAACGCTTCTTGTGGACATTCTGAACAGTTCCATCGGCTTCAAACTTATCTCTAATTCGAGTGATGGTAAGTCGCGTTGGTGGATCTGTTTGAAACTCCCTCCTAAACTGTCTTTGCACTTCAACTGCGTTTTCACACTTCCAGTAGCATTTTAGAATGAATTTCCTTTGTTCAAAGCTTAGTCTGACTGCCATTATTAATTCTAATGGGTTTAACTTGGAAAGAAAGAAACATCAATTGAGCTATCAGCTGTTAAAGTGTGTATACATTTTTTGGGACGCCCTGTATATATATATATATATATATAATTTTTTTTTTTATTATTAACAAAGCCTCAAGATTTGTCTACCGACTTATAATTAATATACAGTATAAGATAATATATAAAAATTAATATACGAGATGAAAGGCATGATTATAGAGTATATTTTCTTTACCGTTCTGTAAATTATTTTCTGAGGGGTAAAATATGTATTATACCCAAAGCCAATAATATATGACACAAATTTGTGGATTTAATATGAATACTGACCTAAATACAAAGAATTTGTATATGAAATTAGTCTCTATCACGGAATTTGTGAATACTATATATATATATATATATATATTTTTTTTTTTTTAACTGCAAACAACGCACAGTATAATTAATGTAAAGAACGACGCTTGTGTAGAAGAACGTTCCGCGGAACGTTCTTCTACACAAGCGTCGTTCTTTACATATATATATAAATATATATATACACACGAGTAAATATATATTCTGCGCCTCGGTGGTGTAGTGGTTAACGTCGCTGATTACGATAAACAACGACACACAATACAAAAATTGGTTGGTAGGTAAATGGGTACCCTGGGTAGCCTCGTGGTTAAGACGCTGGGCTGGTGGTGGGGTGTGTTTCGGATTCCACGTTAAACTGTAGGTCTAAGGTGGAGTGACGAGCTTGACCTTCGTCAGAATGAACAATTCGGGTGGACGCAAAACCAACGTTAACCCGTTAACTTGGCGCAGTTACGAGTCAAGCCAAAAACACGGGCTACGCAGAGAGTTCAAACCCATGTATATACGGGGCTGCGCAGAAATGGTCAGAAGCGAGAGCCCGTGATATTACGGGTTGCGCAGCAAACGGGTTAACCAAGGTCATACAGTATAGGTTAATTCAAATTTGTTATATATATATATATATGTATTGAATTAACTTATAAATAGATAATAGATCGTAAAGAGGACAGCAAATTATTCCTGGTTCGACTCACCACGGTAGCTTCATGGTAAAGCTGATGGTTTTTGGTTAAAAACTCGGCCCGGACCTCATATTTCAGCGATTAAATTGCTTCTCTGGGTTTGGACACATACCCATCAGATTGACAACACCATAACATCGACACTCTAAAAAACTAACAACCTAACGTAACTTAATCTAACCTACAATATACTTGGTGGAGTACTGGTTCGGATCCCACGTATAGCAGTAGGTCCCTCTCGTTTCGGTTTCGAGGGGGATTAAACATCCCCAATTTATTATTATTATTATTATTATTATTATTATTATTATTATTATTAATGGTTGTGCAATTGGGGTCAAGGTAACGTTCGCTCATACTCATCCGTCTAAATCAGTGTTTCCGAACCGGGGTGCCACGAGTACCTCGTACGGGGTTGGTGGGTCCGTGTGGGAGTGCCACTAAATTTCACGAAAATGACAAAAATAAGTAATTGAAATTTCAAAAGTTACTGAAGAAACAGAAATTACAAATGAAAGAATATGCGCTATTTATTACGTTCATATGGGAATTGTAGAGGCTCAGTTTGAATTTATAAGGGGTAAATTTGATGTTGAATAGTGGGAGACGAAAATTCTCCTGGGTGTCTCAAAATAAAAAAATGGCATTTGAACCAATGAAGTTTGGGAACGAATGGTCTGAATCTTAGTCATTCGCCTCTCGCACTAGAATCTTGGCTCCGAACTCTTTCGTCACTTCTTTCAGATTCACTACACTTCTTTCGCTATTACACTACCTTGGCGCCATTCTTTTCACACGAAACAGGCATACATACCGACGGTAACAACTTTTCTCATATTTTCACGTCCAATATCCTCATCTTTACGCCACATTTTTTACGACTTTTTATATGAACACATAAATTATAAATCTTATTTAAAGAGAAATAAGAGCCAAAGATACGTATATTTCGAATCTAGAAATTACATGTTTTCCTTACAAATGAAAGGTTTTGAACATTAAACTAATATTAACTTTCATTCACATTTTATTTACTCAACGTAAAAGCGTTCTCGATCCTGAGTTTCGTCTTATGATGGGTGGGTCGATGATCAAACTCGACGATTTCTGTCATTTTCATCACCTAGACGAAATTTCAGCATGAACTGCAATAATTAATGGGAATCAATTATTATTAAAGGGAATGAACTGATGAAAGTGGCGGAATTAGGGCTCGTCTGTAATGGGGTCTCAGGGGTTGAAATACGTACATGTGTGTGTGTGTGTGCGTGTGTGCGCGCGCGCGCCTCGTAATTAAAATTTAGTACTATTTACGTAGTGGTAGCATGCGTAAATTATATGTACCTCCATTCAGGACTTTTAAGGATAGGTAAACAGGTATGGATAGAAAGAGAATTTTCTCTCTATTTTCACTGAAGTGAATCAAAAATGTAATTTAAACTTTCCAGAAAGAATGAATGATTACATTCTTCAAGAGAACACACTTTTTTTTTTTGGACATCATCATTTCTTAACTTTAAATACCCAAAACTACTACCACGTTACTATTATTACTATTATACCTAGAAACATTATATATATATATATATATACAGGGTGGCCGTAAGTTTCCATACATAGGAAAATTTGGATCAGCAGTTTCCGGATGCTTGGATTGGTCGGCGTGGTCCTGTGGAGTGGCCTCCCAGATCCCCAGATCTCACCCCCCTTGATTTCTATCTTTGGGGGCACTTGAAGGCCATGGTGTATCAGGAAAAGATACGAGACATAAATCATCTAAAGGAACGTATCACCAACGCCATTACAAGCATAACGTCAACTGTGCTAATGCGTGTTCATCAACAGTGGGGAACACGTATTGAAATGTGTTTTCAAAACAATGGCAACCATGTAGAGCATATTATATAAATAAAAATGGTTGTCCATAAAAAAATGTTTATTTTCCTATGTATGGAAACTTACGGCCCACCCTGTATATATATATATATATATATATATATATACACAGGGCGTCCCAAAAAATGTACACACACTTTAACAGCTGATAGCTCAATTGATGTTTCTTTCTTTCCAAGTTAAACCCATTAGAATTAATAATGGCAGTCAGACTAAGCTTTGAACAAAGGAAATTCATTCTAAAATGCTACTGGAAGTGTGAAAACGCAGTTGAAGTGCAAAGACAGTTTAGGAGGGAGTTTCAAACAGATCCACCAACGTGACTTACCATCACTCGAATTAGAGATAAGTTTGAAGCCGATGGAACTGTTCAGAATGTCCACAAGAAGCGTTCCGGAAGACCACGGACATCGACAAGCCCCCACAAAGCAAGAAGAGTACTGGAAACGTATCACCAAAGTCCAAGAAAATCTGTGCGGCAAGCGAGTCGTGAGGTAGGAATTTCAGAATCGTCTGTCCAACGCATTTTGAAGCGCTGTCAATGGAAAAGTTACATTCCAAGATTAGTCCATGCTATTAATGAAGATGATCCGGACCGAAGAGTGGAGTATTGCGAGTGGTACTTGGCACGATGTGGATGTGGATTGGACGAAGGGGTTTCGTAGAATACCCTCCGCGTTCACCAGACCTCACACCACTAGACTTTTTTTTATGGGGATACTTAAAAGACAAGTCTACGCTATAAAACCTGCAACAGTCGCTGAATTGAGAGCAGCCATTGAACGAGAATGCACACAAATACCAAACGAAATGTTTCGTGATGTTTGCGATTCCATTGCTTCGCGTTATCAGCAGTGCCTGGACCAGAACGGACGTCAGTTTGAAAACAGGCGTTGACAAACAATTAAATAATGTCTGTAGATTCTATTACATTTTGAAAATGAAATGTATTTTAATAAACACTGCCTTTAAAGTATTTAAAGTGTGTATACATTTTTTTGGGACGCCCTGTATATATATATATATATATATATATATTATATATATATATATAACACACACACACACACACACACACACACACACAACACACACACACTTTTGAGTTGGGCTGCCGTGGAACAAACTGCAAGGCTTTTTATCTCAAATTTGAAGACACTTTTACCTATTTTATCGTCTTTGACCTTTTTACTTTTAAGTTTTTAGCTTGACGAGAGTCTTTTAACACCGATAGAGCTCACTTTTATTTTCGTAAAGGGTTTTTATTGATTTAAGTTATTGCAGTTATCGCAATTTTTATCATAGACATATAGTGGTGGATTGTTGAATATCTCTCATAAATAAATGAAAAGTACGTTTACCGCCAAAAGTGCCAAAATAACTTAATGAAGAAATGCAATTTATAAAAATGTTTGCAGAAGAAAATAATTATTTAATACTTTTTCTAAAATAAAAGTAAATTTTGAAGAAAATAAGATGGGGGGGCCTTAGCCACGCAGGCCCATTCCTGAGGGTTCCCATAAAAGTAAGAAAGCTGTACTGAAATGTATTAAAAATTCTAAAAAATAAATTTTAGAAATGACGTTATTTTGGTAAAATGTATTTAAATGCAAACCGCTTAAGTGTTTTTTTTTTTAATAATTTTTTTAAAATTTAGTTTATACGACTTGAATTATTATAATAATAATAATAAAAATAATAATAACCTCTGCGGCATTGTAATGAAGGGCTATAATGTTTAATAAGAAATATATCCAAAATTGTTGGGTTGTTATAGATCTGGAATAGATGGGAGGCAGGTGTGCAGTTTCCTTTGGGAAGTGGTCATATCGGTATCAGATATATAAAATATTCCTTATTTCTTTTGGTATCGGAGAATTTGGATGGTGTCAGGCCAAGACTGTTCCGCTTTAGGGTATAGAGGATATTCCTCGCCTTCTTTATCGCTTTGGGACACTGCGAGCCCCTCCAGTTTCGCTTTGTGCTGTTGTTTGAATTTTAGTTTAGTACATTTTCTTGCAATTATTTTCCATGCATAGATTACGTGGAATATTTGCTGCGATATACTCTCTCAAAGCTTGCGAATTAAAATAAACTAACTTGGGTAGTCCAAAGAGTTCTTATGCAAAGTTGAGTTATTTTCGATTTACTCATCCGTAGAACACCATTTTCATTTACGTGAGAATTGTCTGCCCTCAGGTTTGTTTTTATAATAATATTATAAAATGAAAATAACTTACTAATGAACTACCAAGCAAGTTAGTTTATTTTAACTTACAGTTTTGAGAGACTGCTCTTCCCGTTTTCCAAAACAATTTTTCAATAATATATATATATATATATATATATATATTATATACCGGCTGATCACAAATGATTTTCCCAATTTTAAATATTTATTATGAAAAAACTAACAAAGCTACAGCGAAAAGCAAGATGTACAAATAAAGAAAAACTAAAAAATTTTATTTACAAGCTATTGAAGTTCAATATGAGCTCCTTTTGTGGCTCCTTTTAATGCTACAACATTCCTGAATAAACAATTGCCTGATCGTCGGATCGGGCGTGGGGGGGGCGATTCTTTGGCCGGTTCGTTCGCCCGATCTAAACCCCCTTGACTTCTTCCTCTGGGGCTATGTCAAAAATGAAGTTTTTGTTTCACCAATGGCAACAACTTTGGAACATCTGAAGCAAAGGATATGTGAGGCTGTTAGAAAAGTTCAATATGATATACTACAAAATGTATGAAGGGAAACAGAATACCACTTTGATGTCTGCAGAGCCACAAAAGGAGCTCATATTGAATTTCAGTAGCTTGTAAATAAAACTTTTGAGTTCTTTTTTTGAGTATCTTGCTTTCGCTGTAACTTTGATAATTTGTAATCACCTAGTATATATATATAATATATATATATATATATATATATATATATATATATATATATATATATATATATATATCAGTACGGGTTATGTTTGGAACTGTAGTCTATATAAGACACTTTCACTAAAATCTGTATTACGTACGCATCATTACGTACGCATCATTACGTACTGTATATAAAAATACCAACTGTTTTAAATTAAACGGAAAAGCATTTATTTTTCCACAGAATTTAAAATTCTCCAGGAAAAGTAGAATTCATTAAAGGAACATAATTATAATTCGCGTAATTCACTACGGAAACCTAATTATAATTCCGCTTAATGTAACACCATAATTAACATTAGAATCCTTGTGATTATCCTCCACAGAAAAGCAAATTCATCTCGACGCCAGAATCATTTTTTTGTGTTCATGAAACAAATTTTGAAAACCAACACATTTTTTAAGGTTTATATATACAGGGTGGGAGAAGTTTTAAGGATTTTATACATACAAGTATTTTATTTACCAACATTATACAGATAAGTGTTGAAATGATGAAACAAGTCAAACAAAAATTCTATAAGAATTTTATTCATACAAATATTTTGTTAAATTGTAATTTCATCTTCAAAGAGTCCTCCATCCGCAATGATACATTTATGGATTCTCTCTGTGAAACTCTTCATTGTTCTTCTGAACATATCGAGTGGGATCCTTTTCAGTTCTTCATCTATTCTGCGGTCAAGGGCATTCACATTTGGATAGATGAAACCAGGAATGTAGAGGTTGTCACGCAAATAAGCCCAAAGTCACAAATCACTTGGGGTTAAATCAGGTAATTTGGCTGGCCACTCGATGGGACCTCGCTGCCCAAGCCATCTTCCTTCAAGATTCATATCCAGAATCTCACGGGCAGCTGCAGAGTAATGTGGCGGCGCTCCATCATGTTGATGAAGCCAATTCCGGCCAACGCCATTAGTAAACTGTGGCAAAACTTTATCTCTAAATACCTGGCGACAGCGTTTTCCATCCATTGTATCTCTCGATATGTCAAAAGAAACGAGTCCTGAATAACCAATGCACGCCAAATTGTTAGTATAGCCATTTTAACGGGTTTACCCAATCGTATTTTGGGATTTATTTTCTCCCAGTAGTGAACGTTCTGTTTGTTTCCTTTACTCGATAAACCGGACACATTCATCTGAAAATTTGATCTTTCGAAGGAAATCTGGATCACAATTGAACTTTTGTCTCTTTGTTTTAACAAACTGGTGCCGTCTATCAGAATCATGGTCGTATACGAGCCGAGAGTAGATGGATTTGTAATCGTGATATCCCCTGTGATTTGAATATTTTTGCTACTGAAAATTTGGAAATACCCAATTCCTCCGTGACTTTTCTCGTTGAAGTTGTTGGATCGACTTGAAAACTGGCGAGGACATTCTCTTTGTTGTTGTTGTTGTTGTTGTTTAGCCGATCAGCCCACCCTGATCGAGCAAGCCAGCGGCACGCAGGTAACCGATCGCCCTCTCCGGAGTGGATCAGAGGTTCAGCGCACTAGTGATGTTGTGTTGTGTTCGTTGTTGTGCTAGAGCGGTACAGTCTGTCATAATGTGTTCAATTGTTTGTGGTGTGTCCTGGCACAGGTGGCAGGTGTCGTCTGTGGAGTTGTCTAGTCTGTGTTTATATGTCCGTAAGTTGGGGTGATGCCCACATCGGAATCGTGCTAAGTTAACTCGATCCGATCTGCTCAGGCTGATCTCTGACCTGTTAATGGGTGGCGGCTTCGCACCTAGGACCGCACTCGAACCGAGTCGTGTCAGTGCTTTGTGGGTGAGGTGTGTGTGTATGTGTTTTCTGTACTGTGTGATATCTGTGGGGCGTGGTATGGAATGGAGTATTTGGTTATAATGTCTCTGGTGTTACCTTAATGGTGCGAGGTGTCGGTGCATGATTGTACATGTAGTGGCAAGGGTGTTGTGAGTTAGTTGTCGCTGCTGCCATGAATTGTGTTCCCCTCATGTCTAAATGTTCCCAAACTTTCAGTATTTTTGTTTCTGTGTGCAGGTGTTCTATTGGTGTTGTTTGAGTGCATCCTGTAATGATACGAAGTGCGTTATTTTGTATTGTCTGTAAGGTGTTTATGTGTGTGTTTGAGATAATGGGTGCCCAGCATGGGCTAGCATAGTCCATAACTGAGCGAATATACTGTTTGTATATGAGTGATGTTGTTTCCTGCTGGTGTCCAAAGTTTGCGCCTGTTAGTACCCTAAGCGTGTTAAGTCTTGACGTACATTTGTTTTTAATGTCCTGAATGTGGTTTGCAAAAGATAACGATGTGTTGTATGTGACCCCAAGTATTTTGGTCCTGTGAGTGTGTGGAATGTTGATGTTGTTTAGTGTAAGCTGTGGAGTTACCTGGTGTTCTTTTGTGTTGCTTGTAAGCAAGGTGATGGTTGATTTTGTGGGCGCTACTTTGAGTCTATTGTGTGTGAGCCAGTCTTGTATACTGTTTATGTATGTTTGTAGGTTATTTGTAGCAGTGTCGATGTTGTTGTGGGTGGATGTTAGAGTGATGTCATCTGCATATGATGATAAGGTAAGCTTGTTATCTATGGGTGTTGAATAGTGTTGGTGAGAGAACAGAGCCTTGAGGGACCCCGTTCGGAAAAAGCTTGTTTTTGGATGACTTGCCATTAAATGTGATATGTGAGTATCTTCCTGAAAGATAGTTGCTTAGCCACCTTTTGGTGTTATTGTGCATGTTTGTGTTGAGAATTTTGTTTATGAGAGGGAAGCGTGGGATAGCATCAAATGCTTTACTAATGTCAATGTCTATTGTTGCTAATAGTGTACGTTGAGCTGGTCGTCTGGAGTTGATGCCATCCATGATGTGCTGCGTGAGGTTAGTGAGTAATGTCGTGGTTGAGTGGTGGGATCTGAATCCATGTTGAGAAGGCGATAGTGGTATGTGTGGGTTGGTGATTTGTAAGATTAGTCTTTGTGTTACTTTGGAAGGTGTGCATAGTAAAGTAATGGGTCTATAGAAGCTGGTTCTGTTGGATTTTTGTTTGGTTTGAGGAGTGTAATAATTTTACCTTGTTTCCATATGTCAGGAATAATACAGTGTTGGTATGAATATGTGCTGATATTTGTGAGAGCTAGTATTCCTTGTGGGCCCAAGTGTTTAAGGTGTAGATATGTTGTCTGGTCCAGTAGCCTTCGAATTCTTAATGTTTTTGATGATGTTGGTGGTCTGGTCTGTATTGAAGGGTGTAATGGTCGTGTCGAGTCTGTAGGTTTTCTTGTGTCTGGCTGTTTGTCTGTCTGCGTGTTTCTGGTTGTTGTCTCTGTTTAAGTGACTTATCTTTGCGTAGTGATTAACTAGAATGTTAGCTTGTTGTGTGTATGTTGGGATATTATTTTGGCTGCGACAGATAGCCGCGTGTGAGGTGTGAATGCCGCTGTTAGAGTGGGTAATGCTGTTTATAGTCTTGTATAGCCTGGATGTATCTGTGGAGTGATTTAGTGTTGTTATGAATTCCCTGAATGTTTCTGTTTGTTTTTCTTTGAGTTTGTTGTTTATTTCTGTGTTGAGGTGTTGTATCTGCTGTTTTATGGCTTCTGTGTGTGCTGTTTGTGTGTTGTGTTTGAGGTTGTTACGTTGCCTTATGAGGTGGGCTATTTCTCTAGTGTAATTTGGGTTGTATTTCCTAATGTTGCCCTTGGGTATGCATTTGCTTGCATTATTGATGATCTGATTAAATGTCTTGAGTGTTGTATTGATGTTTATGATGGTTGTGCTTTTTAATGTGGTGAATTGTTCCTCAGTCTGTATTTTGAACTGTTCCCAATCAGCTTTCTTGTAATTTCTGTAAGTGTGCCTAAGGCTGTTGGGGCAGAGTGTAGAATGTGTTGTAATGATGATGGGCAGGTGATCTGATGACAGTTGTTTTTCTGTTC
>JAJOZX010005183.1:202500-247500 GCA_023014485.1 Bathynomus jamesi
CGTGTCGCCCCTCCTCTCGAGTTGGCCTGGTGAAGTAGTGAGTTGGATTCTTGCGCTCTCCACCTCACATAGCCAGGTACGCCCGGCTCATCGGGATTGTTCTGAGCCAGGCGTCAAGTCTTCTTTTGAAGATTTCCACTGCAACTCCCTTCGTGTTTCTTAGGTCTTTGGGCAACTGATTAAATAGTTTTGGTCCTCTCACTACAAAACTATTTTCTTTCAGGGTTAAGGATGTTCCCTGTCTCGCCTTCAATTTGGGAATACGACACAGTCTACCGCTTCTACTTTCCACCGTTGTTTGGGGAGTTATGGGATTCAGAGTAAGATTAGGGACTAGTTTCTCCATTATTTTCCAAGTGTAAATAATGGTGTATCTCTCTCTTCTCCTTTCCAGTGAATATAGGTCTAGTTCTCGTAACCTTTCCCAGTAATTTAGTTCTTTGCACCCATTGATCTTGGCTGTGAAACTTCTTTGAATCCCCTCCAGCTGTCTAATGTCTTCTTTTTTATATGGGGATGTTAGGACCGAGCAGTATTCCAGTTTGGGTATTATCAGGGTTTTCAGTAGAGGGATCATTACATTCCTATCCCTTCGTTTAAAAGTTCTCAATATCTGACCCGTTATTCTCTTTGCTCTGTTTACTGCTATCTTATTTTGTGTTTCAAATTTCGCATCATCTGTCATTACAACCCCTAAATCTTTTGCTCTGGAATTTCTCTGGACTTCCTGTCCATTTGGGGTATAATATTCCATGGACTTTAGGTCTTCTCTTTTTCCGTACCGTAATAGCTGAAATTTCTCGGTGTTAAACTTCATATATATATATATATATATATATATATATATATATTATTATATTCTACAGATACATCTACATGTTTATATAGGTATCGTTTAGTTGTCGGAAAATTAACCCAAAAATGGGTCATTTAAGTGACTATAGTTACAACATATCTAATTGTAAATAACAATAAAACTTACACTTTTAAGTTCAAAGAAACGTATACCAGTCGTCAAAGGGTTAAAGCACGTCTAATAAAGAATAGCCCGGATAATGTTGTTGGTTGTGTGTATTCGATCGGATGTACACAATGTAACTCAGTATATATAGGCCAAAGGGTAGAACGTTAGATTTTAGGGTAAAACAGCATAAATATGCGTGTAAAACAGCAAATATTTCTAATGCATTGTTTAACCATATGTATAGATGTAATCATAGTATCAAGTGGGATAGTTCTAAAGCGCTCGTTTAAAACAGAGATATAATTGAAAGAAATATTCTAGAATGTGCATTTATCCATTTTAAAAATAATTTCAATAACAGTGTGGGAATGCATAAAATTGACAATATCCTGTTAAAATTGCTTTTGCCTCTCATTAACTCTTGTTAAGTATGTGCTAATCTTTGTTTTTCCGTCCTGCTGTATATATTTTGGGCATCTCACCTTCTCCCTTCATTCCCTGACGAGGTGTACTTCTGAATACACGAAAGGTCTTGGAATAATTTTTCTTTTTCCCTGTGGGTTTGCACTATATATATATGTATATAAGTATATATGTATATATGTATAAGTATATGTATATATGTATAAGCAATTTGGGAATGGATGTTGAACGGAGGAAGACAAAAATTCTCACGGGCTCCACGACAGAAGATTACAGAGATAGCATTGGGGTGCTTTGAGCCAGAAAAAGGGCGAGAACTTCTCTTCTTCAATATGAAGATATACAAGATAAATTCTTGGAAGAAAAAAAAAATAAAAGATAAACATTGGTTAATTAATATTAACATTCTATATAAGAATGATATAAAAAGCTAATGGAATTTGTAAGGAAACATACGAAGTAAAAGAGTATCTGAATATCTTGCAAATTTACTATTAAATTAAATGAACAGTGTACAAGCTTACCATTTAAAATGAAATAATATAAATTTTTAAGAAAAAATGCACACACACACACACACATACACACACACGCACATACGCACCACATATATATATATATATATATATATATATATATATATATGTGTGTGTGTGTGTGTGTGTGTGTGCAGTTTTTCTTAAAAATTTATATTATTTCATTTTAAATGGTAAGCTTGTACACTGTTCATTTAATTTAACCCCTTGAACTTGACAAGCGTCTCCGCGATCTGTTACGCAATACGGCTTTTAACTTTTTGATTATGAGAGCTAGCTAAATAATACGACACAATGTTAAAGAAGAAAGCTAAATTATACGATATTTCTGGTTTTATTTTAGTAAGAAATATTTAAGTTTTGGACGTACGGACTATGTCCTCGTATATTGGAGCGCCCTAATCGGACATACGCATTACGCACGTATGTCGCCGTACTGAAGGGGTTAATAGTAAATTTGCAAGATATTCAGATACTCTTTTACTTCGTATGTTTCCTTACAAATCCCATTAGCTTTTTATATCATTCTTATATAGAATGTTAATATTAATTAACCAGTGTTTATCTTTTATTTTTTTCTTCTAAGAATTTATCTTGTATATCTTCATATTGAAGAAGAGAAGTTCCCGCCCTTTTTCTGGCTCAAAGCACCCCAATGCCATCTCTGTAATCTTCTGTCGTGGAGCCCGTGAGAATTTTTGTCTTCCTCCGTTCAACATCCATTTCCAAATTGCTTATACATAAATTTATAATGTGACTTCTTTTACATTGGACAGACGGAAAAAGATTTGAATACGCGTGGAGAACACATCAATATTCCGTTAGAACGGGACAGTCGTCCAATGCCTTTTTTATCCATTTGTCAGAGTTGTCCCATTCAAGAATTATTCCAATCAATAGAATTTTGTTTCTCTCAAACAGCATTGTAAATAGAAATATTTTTGAGTCTACCATTATTCAACTCGCAAGCAATTTCAACCTGAGCCAGGGCCTTTTTTCGCTCGATCCTGTTATTTTGAATTCATTCAGAACAGATTTAGATAAGAAGGGCAAGGCGCTAAAACTCTGGTAGCTATTTCACGTAAATTGTATGCTCCTCCTAAAATATTTTCTGCACTAGTCATATTATTTTTGTTTTTCTTTGTGATCTATATATAGTCTAAATCTTATTATTAATTCAGTGTTCCTGAGGATGTCACTAGACGAAAGCGCTTGAGTACTGTTTCGTGTTTTAAGTTCCCTTCGTGGTTATTTTCATCATAAATATTATTCACGTGTTACTTTCGTGAACTATTTTCATATACAGTATATATTTACATATTACTTAGGGTTTTAGGGTACACCTCAGAATTGGTTGATATTTATAATGAGAGTTGATTGGGGTGACAATTATGCTAAGATTTATTAACTGGTTGGCACCTGGGTGTGGCACTCTTTGTATCGTATTGTATGCCATTCTTCCATTCAGTTTTCCGACCCACATCTGATTATGCGGATGTAGATTGCTGTTTCCTCTCTGAAAATGATTTAATTAAAATTTTTGAATTTTATATAGTGAAGGGCACTTCTGGTTTCCATTTCTCTTGAAAATTGTTAATAAAATTATGGATTCTTTGGTTATTTGCCTGATGAAGACTTCATTTAATCCGTCACGGCGCGAAGAATAAACAAAATTGATTTATGTCCTTTCGAGAGAAATTTATTATTATTATTATTATTATTATTATTATTATTATTCGTGTCGTAAATGGAATTTCATTAAACTTCCCACAGCAAGCGTTATTTCTGACTTTATTTACGTCCAGTTTACCATCTATATTGTGAACGCAACCTTGTTTACTTCTCTCTTCCTTCGGGGCACTCCTATGCTCGCAAACATCAACCACAAAACTATTAAGTTTTTAACACAGTTTTTAGAGCTGCGTTTTTCACAATTTACAGTATATACGAGAAGAGAGACTTAAGTTTTAGTAATTTTCACTCGAATTGCGTCGTCGGAAAGGTGGTGTGTATCCAGAAAAAAAAAAAGTACTCTATCAAGGATTATAGGTTATAGCGTGTCTTTATAAGTACGTAAAATAGTGGAAAGGCAATTCATATTGTTTGAAGTGAAATTAATTATTTTTATTTTAGGGACAAAACCTGTTACGTTAATAAAACAGGCGTTCAAAATAGTTCCTGTTGCGAAACATACCTTCTTTTAAATTCTCTTGGCGAGTGACTCGCGATGTGACTTCTTTTTGCCTCCAAGATCCCAGGATCTCTCGCCACTTGATTTTAGTCTTAGTTGAAATACCCTGAAATACATTTTAACCTATTTTATGTATTTTTAAGGGTACTTTTTACCCTTTGAAACAGTTGATATGTTTTTGGACACCTCACATTGCCAATAAACTTTTCAGTTTAAAAAATAATTATATATATATATTTATATATACACACACACACCACTAAATCCACAAGTAGCGCGACCTACTTTTTAGAGGTTAGCCTAATCTAACCTAAAACAGATCAGATGGTGTGTAAAGGCTGAGGAAGCGTAAAGGACGACTTATTTCATTTCCTATATAAAAATAAAAATGAAAATCTCAAAGGTTTTTGCCTGAAAAGCTGTCATACTCTCCAACGGCATATTCAGATAAGATGAAATTTTAAAAAAATAATCATTGTATACGGTAAAAAAACGCTTTTTCTAAGCTTTCTCGTAGAGCCCCGCCCCCTACTTTAATACGACATAAAATGATAAAAAATTTGAAAATGGAAAACATATAACCTGTTCCACCTACTCGATAAAAAAGTCACGGACGAAAATTTATACATGTTCGACCAACTTATGGCTATATATATACACTAGAACGCCCGCTTCGCTTTGCGCAGCAAAAGCCTCCGAAACACAACCTAATGGTGGCAGGGGCGGGTGTGTTACTGAAACCTTCCATGGTTCTCCGTTGATGCGTATACTAAATTTGGTGCACATTACCTTAGTCGCTTAGGAGTGTATAAACGAACATAGAACATCATTTTCATCATCATCATCATCATCAATAGTGTTTGCATTGTTTGTAAGCGTTCTTATTTTACTTCTTTTCATCTTTCACCCTTCTCCTGTTCTCTTCGACTATTTTTCCGACTTGTCGGCAGTGGCCGGCGGATGATGATGGTGAGTCTTTTTTCTCTTTTCCTGAATGAATGTTAACCCACGAGTGATAGGTGTTGCTACTTACTTAACCCTTTATTCTCTTCTCTTAACCCCCTACTCTTTCCTTTCTCTCGGGCTAACCTTAGAGTGGATCTTAGGGTCTTTGTTAGCCTTAGCTTCTGTAGATCTGTAGATCCACTACATGATACTTGCAGGAGTAAGGACGGAAAGACTAAATTGGATTATAAAGAGGTATACTGGAGAAATATTGAAATCGTAACTACAAAGCAAGGAAAAGGTAAGGTATTATAAGTTTTTCCGAATTTTATTCTGGGTTTGTTTTTTGTTTTTGCAAGTTATTCTACCGTAAGACGTAGTCTTCTTTAAATCTATTCTATTTCAGTTTACGAATACAATTTTTTCCGCGTTGAGTTTACAGATATATCTAAAAAATATTATTTTAAACAAAATTCAGTCGTGTATACGGACGGTTTGCGATTGCTGATACTTGTGGTTTTTGGTCCAGTTTATGTAGAGCAAGCCTAAGGTAGTACGAGTGTGACTGATTGATGCGGATAAATTTGTGTTGCCTTCTGGAGGAAACGCGAACTTGCGGCGCATCTTGCTCCTGAAAAATCGTGCACCAGGACTGATAACAACTGTGGGTTAAATACGGATATGGATGTTCTTTGGACTAGACTAACGCAGAGTATTGTTGCTTTCAGTGGTGATGAACCACGTACGAAAGCTTCGTCGGTACTATGACCCCCTGATTGCTTGGCAATGCTGCTGCGAACTGCTCGTACCCTGAAATGGGCGTATGGGCTGAATGGTGCTCTGTGTATAAAGATGTTTGACTCTTCGTACTTCCACTTAAACTATGAATGCATCGATGATTAAATATATATAATATTTCATCAGTTACTGGCCATTAATGTAAATGATTCCACAATCCTATTTGTGATTGGCATTAATGATCTAGACAAAAACTTCATATATAAAATCTCAGAATTCGCAGATAATGAAAAAAAATAAATAAATAATGAAAGGAGAGCAAATTTGGTGCGTCTCGCAGGAACTCGTAGAATGGTAAAGTACGTGGCAAGTATTTACATCGCAAGTAAATGTAAATTTATGCGCATCTAAAGAAAGAACGGAGAATAGAACTGCAAAATGAATAATAGATTGTTGGGGAAAGTTAATGAAGGAAAAGATCTGTGGGAATAATTATTGGTAAGGATCCAAAATTATGGAAGCAATACGCAGTGCCCCTGCGCAAAGAAAGTAAATTGGGTCCTTATAGATTCGAGTAACATTGATTAGAACATTCGGTTTGGGTCTATGCTCTGTCTGTGTACAATTCATTAGTTAGACGTCGTGTGTAATATGCAGTACAATTCCAGGCTCCGAAATTCGTGAAAGATTTCAATAATCAGAATGCGTTCACGGACTAGCTGCGGAATTTAAACCGAAATTAGGAAGCAAGCTGCGTCAGGAAAAGCTCGAAAGAAATTCAACGAGTCTTCATTAAAAATATAAAAAAGTAAACCAGAAGTACGAAAGAAGATATAATAGAGTTTTTTTTAACAAATTAAAAGCATTTCCTAACGTTGAAGAAGAGAGGAGACATCCTTTTTCAAACAAGCAACACCGGTATAAGTTGAGTATAACTCGAAATAATGAGCCCAAATTAAAGGGGAAAAGATTCAACGTCCGAAAAACTCTTCGTTTATTTGAACAAATAAAGTCGTCTATAGCTGAGTGTGCAAACACACGCTCCACGTGCAAACACGTGCAAACACACGCCCAAAGAAAGCTGCAATTGAGTTTGTGACGTCATATGTAAACATAACTCAGTTAGGCTTACTGCGTAGTTCAAGGGCTAAACGCTTAGCCATTCGTCTGGACAGTCAACACTGTCCAGGTTTCTATCATGAATCTAAGGCCTAAACTGTGGCCTTAGGTTTGAGCTCGCCACAGCAACGCTAATCTAGGCCAATATAGGCCAAAAATTGCAATGATTGAAGGCCAGTTCTCTATTTAAGGCTTATAACTGCGTAAATTTAATCTAGCATGACCTTCTAACATCAATAAAACATATTTTCTCTTATATATACACTGTAGGCCTAAATGATGCAATGATTTTTGAAATACTCATACCTTTGATACTGCAGATGACAAATTGTTTGTTTAAAAGGAATAACTAGCTTTTCTCTACCCACTTCCGGAGGTGGCTTCGGCAAAACTCGAGTCAAGTCAAGTCGGATCTTAAGTTTTGGGCGAAAAGAACGCGGCAGACTCGAGTTAACTTTAGTTGATTTTAAGTCAGTTGGACGAAAAGAAAACTGCTTAAGTAATTTTAAGAGAATAGATGAATGCTTAGGTTTCATTGGGTTTAATAAAAAGTAAGACCAGTATAAAAACAACGTTAACATGTTGCGATGATAACAGTTACAGGGGTGCAGTGCTGCCGGAGCGTGCCGGAGCGGCGCTCCGGCACCTCTGCAAGAGGAAGTTTGGAGGAATTACCATAACAAGCAACAAAAAAATTGTCTCCATTAATTATTTATCAACAGTTTCTTACTAGTCTTGTGAACAATTTGCAGCACCGTATGTTCACGACAACATCCATGAAAGGTTCTCAAACTTCTGAACCTCAAAGTATGTATAAATCACTGCTAAATGAAATGTATGTCCTTGAAAAAGACTACTGGCCTGATGAAATACCACCTAATTACGGAGAAGCTGAAATCTCATCTCTCTGTAAGAGGTTTAAGCTTTCTTCTTACTCTGTACTAAATGCCTTTAGAGACTATGTGGAAGATCATGGGCGCCGCATCCCCCAAGATTTACACCCATTACTGAGCTGTTCACAAGTTATTCCTATTAGTACTGCTGAGTGTGAGAGGGGATTCAGTCACATGAACTTGATAATAACAACAACACGCTCAAGAATTCTCATAAATCATGTATCAGCGCTTATGTTTGTTAAACTACATGGACCTCCTCTAGTTCAGTGGAATCCTGAGCCATATGCCATATCATGGCTGCGGTACCACAGATCGGCAGATGACACCAGGACAAGAGTTGCTTCAGACCCCCGAAAACATATCACGCCTGACCCTTTGTGGAAATTATTGTGAAACTTCCCACTGGTGGTATTTGGTAAGCACTAAGTAGTTTTAACTTCTTAAATTGATAAAATACATGATTGCTCTTTTTTCTTTATTTGCTTGATAATTATATTTATTTTATGATAATTAGTGAGTGCAAACACGAAATACTTAGTCATCGTGTGGCATATATAGAAACAGGATAGGAAATGGCAGGCTTTTGTCAGGCCCACCAGAGCTCCGGCACCTATAAAATTGGCACTGCACCCCTGTGATAACTTAATAATTAACTAGCTACTATATACACACACTGTCTGTGTGTGTGTGTGTGTTTCTGTGTTCTTTGAAATCGAATCTTTCTCTCATTTTGGTTTTCCTTAATTTTTTTTCTATTTTTCCTTTGGCATTTTGCAACCAATTTTTTTTTAATATTTTTTCTGCAACTGAATTATAACTCGGTAAAAGGAAAATTATATATATATATATATATATATATATATATATATATATATATATATATATATATATATATATATATATAATATACACAGTATGTGAAAGGTGAAAGGTCAAGTTAGTGAAGATTGAAAAGCACACCCTTTGTTTAGATCACCTTTCGCGGTCTTCCTACTTAAACTTAATGTAAACTCGTCTCGTAATGAATTTGAACTGTTGGTTGAAGTTGGAAGCTGTCAGGAGGACATTTATTATGCATTTTAACCTTTCAAATTTGAGTCACCGTAATACCAAACAGAAATGTCAGGAAAGAGAACAGAGAAGGAGATCTCGCATAACAATCGATTAGGTGGCTTAAGTTATTCTGGATGTTGCTATTCGCTTCTAGTTTTAGTTTCTGCATTTTAAAATTTCCTTTGTTACTATGCATAACCTTCTAAATTTCACTTTTTGTTACTTTATTTTGCATCTGAAGTTTCAGTTCGGATTTTGTTCGCTTATTTTTTATAGTCTCTCTCTTATCGTCGCTGTTTCTATTTGAAATTTGCTCGTTGTCATTTTCATTTGCCTCCGAAATCTCTCATCTTTGTTTTTTTCCTTATTTTTTTTCATGTAGAATGGAGGGGGGCTAAGGGCGAGTGCCCACAAAAGTGACCCCTCCACGGAAGACGGAGAGAACCAAAAACGAGGTCTCCGAGACTCAATTATGCCATTCTTTTTTTTTTAATATAAATTTTGAGAATGACGCATGTATGTATGTGTAATGAGGAATAGAGGGATAAGTGTATGTTTGAGAGCGTGCTGGACTGCTCACAGGGTAAATGAGACACGGAGAAAGATCGGCTAAGGAGGACAGTGACGGGAGAAACGGGAGTTCCAGCACTCCCTGTCTCCTGCCTAACATCCACCCCGGAGTACTTCCCTGGTCCATTGGTGTCTACAATCTCCTCCTACAACTGTATTGCTGTACCTTTTTAAGTATCGACCTTTGAAACCATGGTGGTGTAACTGTTCCGTGAGGACTGAGTGAAATTAACATCAGCTCTGATCATTGAATATAATATTTACTAATTTCCCTCACATCAGCTCGTAAACCCTATATCCCAGTGTTCGAATATATGTTTAAAAGTTAACTAAGGAATTCAATAGCCAATTTGAAGTATGAACTAAATTTCAAATTATGCTCAATTAGTTAACGAAACAAGGAAATTTGCGTTATGACTCTCGTTAACTTACGTTGTTAATACCGATTAAATTTCTTTAGAATCCTCAATAAAGGAGTTATCTAAAGAAACTCAGTCGTTCCTCTCTTTCTCTCCGCTTTATTTATGATGCAGACGCCAGATGAAACACAGTTTCGGAAAAAAAAGTTGGCCCCGAAACATACCACTTAGCAATTTTGTATGTTTTTAAGAACCGTTAATATCCTTTAATCTTTTGATTTTTTTTTTTTTTTTTCTCTTTTGCGACATTAATAAATTTTCAAGAACAAAAAACGCAGTCATTACTGATTAGTAATTTTTTATGATTTTTAGACAGTTTGTTTCTTGGAGAATTTTTTTTCCCAAACTACACTTATTTATACATCAGTCGTTGTTATAATGAACTTTACCATATAGGGGAGAGATGAGCTCCTAAACCTACATGTTCCACCTATCTTAACCTTTTCCTTCCCGTTATACATTTCTTTAAAGAATAAAGTATAAAATTTATTGTTATTCAGAACTAAATATTTTAGTAACGTGTCACTTAAATGACACCCATTTTGGGTTCCTTTTCCAACAATTAAACGGCACCTATATAAACGTGTAGAAGCGTTTGTAGAAGCATTGGAGTACAGTTTATATTATTATTATTATTATTATTATTATTTCCGGTGGGACTGTAGAAGTTCAGTCATTGAATTCAACGAAATCACCATTACTGTTTTTAATGAAATAATTCCACGAATTTACTCACTGGACTTTGTTAAATCCCGCTGGGCATGAAAAGTTTAACTTTAATATGGAAGAAAATTACAATTCAGAGAAAGATTATAACCTACATTAACTGCAACAACAGCAACATTAATTTTATAGTGTAGCAAAAAAAAATTAACATTTATAAAAACCGACTTTTTATATTCTCTACGCATTTTTTTTTCTCTAATGATGATAAATTGTGTATTCTAAATTGTGTATTCTAATCTAAATCCATTTTTATAAACATACGAATATATTTATTTTGCTAAATAATTTAATTTCTCCAAGAAACTTCAGCTAAACTTTGAGTTGATAGTTATAACTCAGCATTAGAAGAGCAGTCAAAAGCAGTCTAACTCCAAAATTAAAGATTTTCAGAACTTTTAAATGTAAACACATTTGTAAACTGATGTATCTAATGTTTAGATAAAGAATTAGTATCAAGTAAAAAGAGTTGATTATATATATATATATATATATATATATATATATATATATATATATATATATATATATATATATATATATATATACATATATATATATACACCGTACATATAAAAAAATTTTTTTTAATAATAACGATGCAGCTTGACTTGTCCACCGTATTTCAAAAGAAATGGTCTGGACCAGTCCGAACCACTATTTTTCAACTTTTGCGAGTATATAATGTGAATTTTAACCGATGTAATTTTAAAATATATTACGAATAATGCTCGAATAATACATTTCTTGCGCAATTTGTGACTTTACTGTCTGAAATAAGCATATTTGGATTCTAGACCGGGCCCAGGATCTCAGGTTGCATCATCATTAATGTATAACGCGTAAACTGTCACCAAATTAATACCGTTAGTTACTGTTGTCACTGTAATTAAATAGGTTGCAGATGTAATTAATAAAAGTTATTAATTTGTTGTTAGGGGTCACAAGATTGTTCGTACCATTAATCAAGGGAAAAGATAAGCTGCGCAGTTTTTCGCTTTAATTACAGTAACGGATAAATTAGCAGAATGGATAACAATTAATACTACAATGTTCAAATGGTACTGGATAATACAACTGAATTAATAATACTGTTCATATTTCAGTGATTGGTTTGCGGGAAATAAATGTCAATGACAATGAAGGAAATGAAGTAATTACATGAGAAATGCGAGAATTATTTCGGCGTCGAAATGGTATGGGTCTGTACTTTGAGTGTAGAATATTAAGAACGAGCGACGAAATAGGCTATCGACTGAAGCTAATGGGAAGAGCTAATACATTTTCAAAGAAGATTGAATGTACTCTTACAGTGTTTTTAGATTTTCCTTTAGAAGTTCTCTTTAAGGGAAATATTTCTTAAAAGATTTTACCGCTGGTTTTTATGGTAAGCAATTATAAGTTGCGGGAGGCTGTAGTTTGAGTTAGATCTGTCGATTTATTAAGTCCTCATTAATGTAGAAGTTCTTCTCGTCTCTCAATTGCATATGAAAACACTTTTTGGCGAAGTGCCTCGCCTAATTGGTTTGATCGTAAAAGCAGAAAACTCGTAAGACCTTTCGAGGAATTTTGTATTTGCATTCCGTTCTAATGATTGTTTAACCGGCTCTTTTATGGCTTGAGCACAATTCTCCCATGCATCTGCAACTTTTTCAGAGAAAGTTGCGTTTACGAGCGTGGAAGATTGTTTTACCGCAATATATATATATATATATATATATATACGTCGGGTGATTACAAATGATCTCCCCGATTTTAAACATTTATTATGAAAAAACTAACAAATCTACAGAGAAAAGCAAGACATACAAATAAAGAAGGATTCAAAAAGTTTTATTTACAAGCTATTGAAGTTCAATATGAGCTCCTTTTGTAGCTCTGCAGACATCAAAGCGGTATTCTGTTTCCCTCCGTAAATTTTGTAGCATATTATACTGAACTTTTCTAACAGCCTCACGTATCCTTTCCTTCAAATGTTTCAAAGTTGTTGCCATTCGTGGAAAGAAAACTTAATTTTTGACAGCCCCAGAGGAAGAAGTCAAGGGGGGTTAGATCGGGTGAATGAGCCGGCCAAAGAATGGGCCCTCCATGCCCGATCCAACGATCAGGCAATTGCGCATTCAGGAATGCTGTGACTTCAAAAGGAACCACAAAAGAAGCTTATATTGAACTTCAATAGCTTGTAAATAAAACATCTTAAGTTCTTCTTTATTTGTATATCTTACTTTTCGCTGTGGCTTTGTTAGTTTTTTCATAATAAATATTTCAAATCGGGAAGATCATTTTTAATCACCCGGTGTATATACATTATACAGTATACCGTATATGCTGTGTAGAAGCCTAAGACCACCTGGCACTTCATCGTCCAAATAGCGATATAGATTAAGTAAAGTAATTTTATCGACTACAAACCATTCTTGGTCGAAATAAAACCCAAATTTTATACAGTAATCTAACTGAAAGAACGTCTCTACAAATAAAATGTAATTATGCTTCATCGTATCTCGGACAAGTTTTAGGAAAATGTACTTGAACTTTGTTTATTTTTGTTCAGTTTATGTTGTTCACAATCAGACATTTTTTCCAAAATTCATCAAAGCAAAATATTTGAAAGCAAACTTTAAGAGGTTGATAAAAGCTAGTATTTTGCTATGAAGTTTTAGGTATAAAATTTTTAGAAGAGTCTTTGGTAATTTTTTTCTGAGCATATTATTCCTGATGAAGGTAAAGTACAGTACAGTGTATTGTATAAAGTGATAGAAGGACGACTACAACCAACGGGTAATTAGTGAAAACGTGTTCGAAAACTAATCAAGTAATATGATGAAACTGGGACCAGTGACGATGAGAGCAGACCTGGAAAACCAGCAAAGTTATCAAAATCTGATGTATCAGAATATTAGACATAAATCCAGCAGTTATCTTAGCCATAGAATGCATAACCTGGGCCTCTGATGCCCTCCGGGTGTTATATTTATCCGGGTTATGCATTCTAGGGTTAAGCAGAAACGTGGGAAACGACTCGAGTTAAAGTTGATTCATCGGTGCTATAGTGTTTGCACAAAATTTAACTTAGGCACCAAAATTTGTTCGTTTCATATCGTTTCGTTTGAATCAAAACGTACCTTTCAATTGCGCTAAGTATTTTTATACCCTGTAAATCTACCTGAGAGTTAAATTAACTTAATCCAACAACCTTTGCTAATATAGAAGTAAAAGGATGACTCTATTTGGCCCAAACGATAGAAACGATATAAAATGAACGCATTTTGGCGCACATGTTAAATTTTGACGGAAACGCTATATTTCGAACACATCCACAGTTAGATGAATTACAGTAAAGGCGGCGTCGCATTGAAAATTTCCCTTAAAATGCTACTTTAAAAGTTCAAAATATGTGGCGAGCCACATCGATATTTCGAAATATCAATTCCTATCAAATAACTACACCCGCAGGTAGGCCTAACTCTAATCGGAAACCTCGTACTATGATTTGCCAACTTCACAAAGTCCGGAGTGTAGTGATTCAACGCAATTCTCACCCAGTCGTTGAGATGATTTTGCTCAAAAAACACGAATCCATTCATGTATTTTATACTTATTTACTATTACTGAGTTCTCGTAAGCCACCTGAAATAGCTCAGCAAGCAACATTTGCCCACTAGCCACTGGTTGAGGACCCCTGCGTTAAAGCATATACTGTGGTAATAAAAACTTTCAATATCATCCATAATGTGGCTCTTATGTCAATAAAGAATGGTTTTTAATGGATTAATTAGCTTACTGGATCTATATCGCTATTTGTATGATGAAGTGCCAGGTAGACAAAGCCAAGCCTTTTGTACACTAGTATATATATATATATAATTATATATATATATATATATATATATATATATATATATCTCCTCTGAAAAGTATTGAATTATTTTAACTGAAAGTGTGCCAAAGCTCTCCAGCCCATTAAATAGTTAAGATTAGTACATTATTTCTCAAATTTTGAAAATGAGGAATGTTTTGACTCATTTTCAAAATTACCCAAAGAATAATGTAATTTTATCCACTTGATTACTTGATGGAGCGAAGCTTATTTCAAACCAATTTAGGTTAAAGATTAAAGTAATTAAGTAGTTTTGCGAGGTATATATATATATATTATATATATATATATATATTAATCCAGCTGGTGAAAGGTGCAAACCTAATTTGAATAAGTGTGAAAATTTAAAACTGTTTTAAAACCAAGAATTTTAAAACAGATTAGAAATATAAGGGAAGGCAATTGAGGTCCTTAACTTTGAAAGTCAATGAGTGAGAAAATAATAAATTTGTTAGTGCGACATCTCTGTGTTTGAAATTTATTAACGTATTCTCTTCTCCGTCTCTCTCCTCTCTTCTCTCTCTCTCTCTTCTCTCTCTATATATATATATATATATATATATATATATATATATATATATATATACAGGGCGTCCCAAAAAAATGTATACACACTTTAACAGCTGATAGCTCAATTGATGTTTCTTTCTTTCCAAGTTAAACCCATTAGAATTAATAATGGCAGTCAGACTAAGCTTTGAACAAAGGAAATTCATTCTAAAATGCTACTGGAAGTGTGAAAACGCAGTTGAAGTGCAAAGACAGTTTAGGAGGGAGTTTCAAACAGATCCACCAACGCGACTTACCATCACTCGAATTAGAGATAAGTTTGAAGCCGATGGAACTGTTCAGAATGTCCACAAGAAGCGTTCCGGAAGACCACGGACATCGACAAGCCCCACAAAGCAAGAAAGAGTACTGGAAACGTATCACCAAAGTCCAAGAAAATCTGTGCGGCAAGCGAGTCGTGAGGTAGGAATTTCAGAATCGTCTGTCCAACGCATTTTGAAGCGCTGTCAATGGAAAAGTTACATTCCAAGATTAGTCCATGCTATTAATGAAGATGATCCGGACCGAAGAGTGGAGTATTGCGAGTGGTACTTGGCACGATGTGGATGTGGATGTGGATTGGACGAAGGGGTTTCGTAGAATACCCTCCGCGTTCACCAGACCTCACACCACTAGACTTTTTTTTATGGGGATACTTAAAAGACAAAGTCTACGCTATAAAACCTGCAACAGTCGCTGAATTGAGAGCAGCCATTGAACGAGAATGCACACAAATACCAAACGAAATGTTTCGTGATGTTTGCGATGCCATTGCTTCGTGTTATCAGCAGTGCCTGGACCAGAACGGACGTCAGTTTGAAAACAGGCGTTGACAAAACAATTAAATAATGTCTGTAGATTCTATTACATTTTGAAAATGAAATGTATTTTAATAAACACTGCCTTTATAAGTATTTAAAGTGTGTGTGCATGTTTTTGGGACGCCCTGTATATATACTGTATATACGTAATGTGAATTAAATGCAGGAGAGAGGTGTAAAATTAGTACTACATGAATGTTATCGGTTATTTAGTGATCATTAACAAGGATTAACGAAGTGTGAAAATTAATCCCTGAAAAGGTACATAGCGACGATCGTAACACGCAGAATTAATAATGATAAAAGTGATATGTTATTTTATATATTTTGTTCAGTAAAAGAAGAAAATTCGATGACTTGAATTTAAAATGAGTAAAAAAAAAAGGAATAAATAGAAAATTATTCACGAACCTTTCAAAAATGATTCATGAGAAATCATCTCTCACCTTCTTAATTGTTTACATGACTTACTTCCGCATTCGGGGAAACTATATACAGGATGTCCACAATGTCTTGTCACCACACTAAAATACTAATTGATTTTTGTTTTTCATTCAGACCCATTTGAAATGTGTGATAGCAGCATCTATACGATTGAACAACGCATTTTAGCTAGTACCTGGGTCCGTGAGCGACCACGTAATGGCAAAATCATTGAAAATATTCGTGCAGACTTCCAGGACCGATTCTCAATGGTGCACTCCTTTTTGGAGGAGCTGCACGATTGAATCGGTCCTGGAAGTAATGACAAAACCATTGAAAGTATTCGTGCAGACTTCCAGGACCGATTCATTGGTGCAGCTCCTGTTTGGAGGAGCTGCACGACTGAATCGGTCCTGGAAGTCTGCACGAGTATTTTCAATGATTTTGACATTACGTGGTCGCTCATGGACCCAGGTACAAGCCAATATACGTTGTTCAATCGTATAGTTGCTGCTACTACACATTTCAAATGGGTCTGAAAGAAAAACGAAAATCAGTTAGTATTTTACTGAGGTGACAAAACATTGTAGACACCATATATATATATATATATATATATATATATATATATATATATATATATATATATATATATATATATATATATATCTGTATATATATTTATAGGGACCGAATGAAAGAATAATTATCTGCTCATACATAAATCGATTATTTTGGGACTTTCAATTCCCAATTGATTATGGAGGGTTATTCAATACTCCTCGACTGAATCAAGGAAGGAATATATTATAGCGATGAGGAAATACTATTTTATATATACTTTTTTCCTCATCACAATCTACTTCCGTATGCATTTTTCTGATAAATTCAATTGAAATATGAAAACGTCACTTTACGTAAATATTTTCGATACTTACGCGTGTATGTTTTCGAAAATAATGTGTACAGTGTATATTTATGCGTGTCTATTTTTTATATGTCTACATTTAGTCATCTGATTAAGTTGAAATTGTAGAACCTAATATATTTCGTCATTATTTTTGTCAAAATATATTTCGAAGCTTCGTCGAAATTAATTGACAGACTTTTCGACACGTTTTCCGCCAATAATTAAAAGTGACAACTGAAATGCGACATTCTTCTCTTCATATATAATTTAGGATGCTCAATTTTGATACACTTTCAAAACTGGCGAGTTAAAATTATTTGTAGAGCAAATATAGGTTTTATGCAAGGTTGGCTATTTTCAATTTACAGTGCCATAATAAGGTAAGGGGTATGTACATTTAAATGGTTGGCATCCTACCCACGGGTAAATTGAAAATAACCTAACCTTGCATTACGAGCTATTTCGATTACCCAAGTTACTTAATTTTAATTCACTAGTTTTGAGAATGTATTAAAGATTTAGCTTATTAGATATACAGGGTGGCGCAAAAGTCGCACACCACAGGAATTTGCAGTGTTGACTATATTATTGTTTCTTTTAGATAGGGGATAGCTGCGAAATTAACAATAGACGAGAAGGTGAGCTTGGTTTTAATGTATGGAATACCAGGTAGGCTACTACGAGTCGATGAATCGGTACAGAGTTTAAATTCTGTACCGATTCATTGATTTGTAGTACCTGGTATTCCATATATTAAAGCCAAGCTCACCCTCTCGTCCATTGTTAATTTCGAAGCCATCCCCTACCTAAAAGAAACAAAATAATATAGTCAACACTGCAAATTCCTATGGTGCACGAATTTTGCGCCACCCTGTATATAGCACTTTATATATATATATATATATATATATATATATATATATATATATATATATATATATATATATATATATATATATATATATATATATATATATTAATTTTAAAAGTTTTCTAAGATTTCATTTAGTTAAAAATATTTTAAAGTTCTCAGTTTAATCAAACCATATACGAAAAATCCCAGAAATAATCTCTCATGTAATCTGCTTAACTGATATTTACATGCGAGCATTGTGATGTTCTTTTTATGTAAATGCGTATAGAAAGGGTAAGTTGATTCCTCAAAAAACGGAGGATAATTCATGGTAAACTAAAATGAATAATAATGGATGCCAAAAAAAAAAAAATAAAAAAATAATAATAATAATAATAGAAATTAATCATACATAGAAAAATTATTTGTGTAATCGTGCGTTCTCTTCAAAATTGCGTGAGTATTGTTTATCTGGAAGCATTCAAAATGCTTCCTATTGCCACTGCTTCCGCTAGATAAGAATAATTTTGCCCTGACCTTTTCCCGTGTGCGTTAATCGCGTATAATAAATTCTTTGGTTACCCTTGACATTTGGCTAGAATGAGCTCTGCAGTTCCAATTATGAAGCTCAAAGTCCCTCGCTAGAAGTCCAACATGGCATCATATTTGATGAGAGTCGATATATATATATATATATATATATATATATATATATATATATATATATATTATATATATATATATATATATATCGCGGAATTTCGAAAGGCTTTAATATAACTTTGATTATACGCTGTATTGCATCTACAATTTGTATAGAAACGTCTAACTAAAGAGTTGAATGCAAGAATAATCCAAGTTTGTTTGCCAGCTAAATAATACTGAAGAGAATACTGAATCACGCAGAATAAGTAATTGCGCGCCATATTTAGCTTAGAATCACCTGATCCTCGTCAATTCGTCAATTAGGTAACTTTTATTTCCTAGTATTATGTAAATTAGCGCACTCATCTGTTGTTAAAGATATTATGACCCGCAGTAAATCATCTTCATAATAGCTGTTTTATTGATTTTTATTGTTTCTTCAAAGTAATAAGGCATCGTAAAATGCGTTAATTTGCGCTGAGTTCGGAAAGCATTGTATGTATGAATATGTATGCGGTGTTTTATACTCCGTGGATTACTCCGTTTGCTTTCAAATTAGTTACAAAACGTATCTTACCTAATGAGAACTGAATATATAATGATATTACATAGAATGTTTTGTCGAGGAGAAGTATCTATTGTTATGTTATTCGGAACCACGGCTATTTCCTTGAACTGTAAAATTGGAGAAAGAAAACCGTCGAAAGAATTTTCGACGCGGCTGAGTGGGAAGAATTATTTTTTTTTTTTTAGTAAATAACTAATGTAAAATAGATCTTATTTCCTCGAATCTTCGGGAATTTGGATTTGGATCCATTCTCATTTCGAGGAAATGATATAAGCTCATTTGTTTTTCACTTTATCTTAAAGTTCTTCAGAGAAATTTTGAAATCTCCGCTGCAGAAATAAACTTTTCTGTAGAGTGCAATTAGAGGCTCGGTCTTTATAGTTTTGCTTCAAATATTATTACTAAAAATGCTATATACATTTCATATATTTTATTTCTGGAACCAGTTTTTTTCATTATTTATGTCAATGACATCCATATCGGAATTTAACAGTATAATTTAAAAAATTGTGGGTGATATACCAAACTGGGCGAACGAGCAAAATCAGCGGCGGAACGTTTTGCAGATTTAAGCGGACATTAAGTTACTCAAGTGGGCAGAAATCTGGCAAATGAACTTTAATAATCCAAAGGTTTCAAATGATTAAAGGTTTTGATAACGTCGGCACTGAAAAATATTTCGCCTTCACAAATCGGACTCGCGGTATTTGTCTGAAATTAGTGGCTAAACATGTTAATTCTAACAAAGCAAAACATTTTTTTTTCCGTCATATAATTAAATTGTGGAATAGATTGCAGCCAACGTAATTCAAAGTAATTCGGACGAGTTCTTTGAAAAAGAGAGTAGATATTAATCCTACCATAAATCTTTGATTAAAAGCATTTATTAGTGCAGAAAAGTAGTGTGGAATTTTCATTCGGATTCCTCCCCTCTTTGCTTTAAATTTTCTTCGTTTCTTTTAATGTTCCTTCTTAACCTTCCTCCCTTCCGATCTGTTACTATCCCAACAGATCCTTTATATATATATATATACTGATATATATATATATATATATATATATATATATATGAAAATTATTTCACGAAGTGACACCGTGAAAAAGTATTTATGATGAATAAAACACGAAGGAAAAAACACAAAGGGTGTGCTCAAGCGCTTTCGTCTAATGACATCCTCAGGAACACTGGAGTGAAAGGACAGATCAAGGCAATATATAGGTTACAAAATAAACATACATACATACACATTCACTATATATACATATATATATATATACATATATATATATATATATAATATATACATCTATATAGTAAGCATAGAAAAAAATTGTGGAGGAGCCAACATTTATATGGTCACAGAAGAATAAAGAAATAAAAATAAATATAAATATAATTGAGAAAAAATTAATTACAAAATAGTGCCTTAGTGATATATATGTCACAGCCTAAATAATCATAAAGAAATAAACAGGCAAATAAAAAAAACCCATAAATACTATAATACATATATATATATATATATACATATATATACACATACATATATATAATATATATATATATATAAAGACACTTTTAGCACTTTGGCCGACCTTCCATATAAATTCAAATGGCTTTTTTATGGAACAGGTCACAAAAGAATAAAGAAATAAAAAAATATAAATATTGTAAGTGGAGTCTACCAATTCAAGCTCAAGAGGGAGATTTACAATCGATTTAATAGATGCTGCCAAATTGATATATATGTCACATTATTAAAAAATAAAAATTGAAAATAAATTTTAAGAGAGGCACACCAATTTATAAGGGAAAAATTACACATATGCATATTATAGTCACAAACGAATACAAAAGTACAAATAAATAAATTGGAAAACAAAATGATCCCTAGATGATATATAAAGAACAATAAAATATATAATACAACATATTTACGGTATATATACGAAATATAAAACGCAATATATACAGAATAATATATATATATATATATATGCATAAGGGAAAAAAAATTACCAAATTTGTTTTTATAATTATTGTCTGAGAAAACGGTAGGTCGCAAAAGAAAAAGAATAAAGAAATAAAATAAATATCTTGAAAAAATTACAAATAATACACGTACACATATATACCCGCATACCCAAATATATATATACATACACACATATACAAACACACACACACACACCACACATATATATATATATTATATACAAGCTTGACCTTCACGAAATGAGAAATCATCCCGCAGAACCTTTGTGAGGTTGTAAGGTAAGGTAAGGTCATACACATATACATATATATATATATATATTTAACTGCATACCTACATACATACATACATATACACACATACATACATACATATACACACATATACATACAAACACATTTAACTGCAATGACCACACACATACGCACATACACATACATACATACACATACACTCATACAGCAAAAAATTGAAAAATAAAATTGTAAGGGAAACAACAGACAAAAACAAATTTTTTACCAAAGATTTAACAACCTGCCCTTTTTGTTTAAATCCATTCTGAAGGAATTCAGAGCAACGGGATCAAGTTGAAACAGACCTTTACTCATGTTAAGGTTATTTGTAATCTTTCAATAGTGGCTTGAAACGCATTCTCAAAGATCATAAGGATTTAATTCCCCTTTTTTTGTCCACTTCACCTGCTTTGCCTTATCTTTATGGTCTTATTAAAACCCACAAACCGGGTAACCCTATGCGCCCTATTATTAGCTCGGTGGGCTCTATTACCTATAAACTCTCCAAATGGCTTGTTAATGTTTTGTCCCCCATTCTTGGAACTGTCTCTGATTCACACGTAAAAAATTCCATGGATCTCACTGAAAAATTGAATAATGTTCGCATTAATACCAACGATAGATTGATCAGTTTCGACGTTTGTTCATTGTTCACAAAAGTTCCGATTGATGATATGCTTGACTTTCTCGCCAGAGAATTACATAATTATGATTTACCATTACCTGCACACACTGTTTTGGAGCTTATTAAACTTTGTATCAAGGATTGTAAATTCACTTTCAATGGCGAGCATTATCAACAAGTTTTTGGGATGGCCATGGGCAACCCTTTGTCGCCCCTTCTCTCCAATATTTATATGGAGTTTTTTGAAATTACTTACATTCCGAGAATCCGGGGGTTGGCATCCCTTGGTTGCGGTACGTCGACGATATTTTGTGTATCTGGCCCATGAATCGTGACCTGGATGACTTCCTCCTTCAGTTAAATGACCAAGTCCCCTCCATTAAATTTACTTTAGAAGTGGAACAAGACAACTCAATCCCGTTTTTGGATGTGCGTGTTCATAGGGATAGCCCGGGTTTTAAGTTTAGTATATATCGGAAAAAAACAAACAATTTGTCCTACGTACACTTTTACTCTGGACATGACACCCCTATTAAAAAGGCCATATTTTCCTCAATGTTTCTCCGCGCTCTTAGGATCGCCAGTCCTGAATACATCGATGCCGAATTGGAAAATATCAACGGTATTGGAAGTGAGTTGTGTTACCCTTCTGCGTTCATGGAATCTTGTCTTAATAAGGCTAAACGAACCTTCTATCGTGTGAATAATAACACTCGCACCTTGTCAAAGAATATTTTAGTACTTCCATTTTTCCCGGGCTTCTTAGGCATTGCTAATGTACTTAAACTTTTGGATATCAGTGTAGTTTTTTCATATAACAATATTGTGAAAAACATCATAGTAAAAATAGCCCTACCAATAATTTAGGCATTATCTATAAAATTGGGTGTAAGCAATGTGATTCCTTTTACATAGGTCAGACGGGAAAGGATTTGCAAACGCGTGTAAAACAGCATCAATATTCCGTTAGAACGGGACAGTTGTCCAGTGCCCTTTTTGTCCATTTGTCAGAGTTATCCCATTGTATTGATTGGAATAATGTTTCAGTTTTGTTTCACTCTAGCAACATTGTTAATAGAAATATTCTTGAGTCGGCTATAATTCAACTTACAAATAACCTTAACATGAGTAAAGGTCTGTTTCAACTTGATCCCGTTGCTCTGAATTCCTTCAGAATGGATTTAAACAAAAAGGGCAGGTTGTTAAATCTTTGGTAAAAAATTTGTTTTTGTCTGTTGTTTCCCTTACAATTTTATTTTTCAATTTTTTGCTGTATGAGTGTATGTGTATGTATGTATGTGTATGTGCGTATGTGTGTGGTCATTGCAGTTAAATGTGTTTGTATGTATATGTGTGTATATGTATGTATGTATGTGTGTATATGTATGTATGTATGTATGTATGCAGTTAAATATATATATATATATATGTATATGTGTATGTACCTTACCTTACCTTACAACCTCACAAAGGTTCTGCGGGATGATTTCTCATTTCGTGAAGGTCAAGCTTGTATATATATATTATATATATGTGTGTGTGTGTGTGTGTGTGTTTGTATATATGTGTGTATATGTATATATATATTTGGGTATGCGGGTATATATGTGTACGTGTATTATTTGTAATTTTTTCAAGTTATATTATTTTTTATTTCTTTATTCTTTTGCGACCTACCGTTTTCTCAGACAATAATTATAAAAACAAATTTGGTAATTTTTTTTCCCTTATGCATATATATATATATATATATATTCTGTATATATTGCGTTTATATTTCGTATATATACCGTAAATATGTTGTATATATATTTTATTGTTCTTTATATATCATCTAGGGATCATTTTGTTTTCCAATTTATATTTATTTGTACTTTTGTATTCGTTTGTGACTATAATATGCATATGTGGTAATTTTTCCCTTATAAATTGGTGTGCCTCTCTTAAATTTATCTTTCAATTTTTATTTTTTAATAATGTGACATATATATCAATTTGGCAGCATCTATTAAATCGATTGTAAATCCTCCCTCTTGAGCTTGAATTGGTAGACTCCACTTACAATATTTATATTTATTTTTATTTCTTTATTCTTTTGTGACCTGTTCCATAAAAAAGCCATTTGAATTTATATGGAAGGTCGGCCAAAGTGCTAAAAGTGTCTTTATATATTATATATATATATATATATATGTATGTGTATATATATGATTATATATATATATATGTATGTATATGTATTTATGGGTTTTTTTATTTGCCTGTTTATTTCTTTATGATTATTTAGGCTGTGACATATATATCACTAAGGCACTATTTTGTAATTAATTTTTTCTCAATTTATATTTATATTTATTTTTATTTCTTTATTCTTCTGTGACCATATAAATGTTGGCTCCTCCCACAATTTTTTTCTATGCTTACTATATATATGTATATATTTATATATATATATATATGTATATATATATATATGTATATATATGTGAATGTGTATGTATGTATGTTTATTTTTGTAACCTATATATTGCCTTGATCTGTCCTTTCACTCCAGTGTTCCTGAGGATGTCATTAGACGAAAGCGCTTGAGCACCCCTTTGTGTTTCTTTTTCCTTCGTGGTTTTATTCATCATATATATATATATATATTATATATATATATATATATATATATATGGGGTCCCAAAAGGTTTGGCCTAAAAATAAACTTTTACAATTTTTTTTATTATAAATGATAGAGTTAAAGAACAATGATAAAAAGAGGCGTGAATGCTTTAAGTTTTATTTAATATAGTTAGTAAACCTCCACATGATATCCACCGTTCACAACAACTAGTCTAATTCTACGTTCAAATTCTAAAAAAGCCGAACGTATGAAATCTGGTGTAAGTGATGCGCATACTGTATATCATAAAAAGGCGGTTAGCAACAAGGTGCTTATCTTAATTTAGTCTAGCTCCTTAGCTTAACACATGAAATAGCCTCGTACTGTAGTTGATGCCGGAAGTTTGAACGGTGGATATCAGGAGGTTTACTAACTACATTAAATAAAACTTAAAGCATTCATGCCTGTTTTTATCATTGTTCTTTAACTCTATCATTTATAATAAAAAATTGTAAAAGTTTATTTTTGGGCTATACCTTTTGGGATATATATATATATATATATATATTATATATATATATATATATATATATATATAATATGTATAGAAACGACGTAAGTATAGAGGAGTGTTCTGCACACGAGGAAGAGAAATAACGAACAAATGAAAAATGAGGTAACCGCCCGGGAATCGAACCCAGGATCTTCCGATTGCGGTCAGATATGCTATCCACTACACCACGGGCCTCGACCAGTCAGAAGTCGTAATTCTCCTACATAGGGCAGAAACCAATGCCTGAGAGGGCACCCTCGCAAATCGTGAATATGTACATTTAACTGCAATGACCACGCAGTATATTAATGTATAGAAACGACGTAAGTATAGAGGAGTGTTCTGCACACGAGGAAGAGAAATAACGAACAAATGAAAAATGAGGTAGCCGCCCGGGAATCGAACCCAGGATCTTCCGATTGCTGGTCAGATATGCTATCCACTACACCACGGGCCTCGACCAGTCAGAAGTCGTAATTCTCCTACATAGGGCAGAAACCAATGCCTTGAGAGGGCACCCTCGCAAATCGTGAATGTGTAGGAGAATTACGACTTCTGACTGGTCGAGGCCCGTGGTGTAGTGGATAGCATATCTGACCGGCAATCGGAAGATCCTGGGTTCGATTCCCGGGCGGTTACATCATTTTTCATTTGTTCGTTATTTCTCTTCCTCGTGTGCAGAACACTCCTCTATACTTACGTCGTTTCTATACATTAATATACTGCGTGGTCATTGCAGTTATATATATATATATATATATATATATATTATATATATATAACCTGCCTGCCACTGTGATTACCCGACTAAATTTACCACTTTAATGCCGTCCCGGCAACAATCATATAGTTAGAACATAAATTTTTCTGAATATAGTGACCAGCTTTATATTATGGAACGTGAACGGTTTTACATATATTACATACATTATCAAAAAATCTTGTTTCCCAAGAATTTGGGGTGAGAAGGCAGAAAACAACCCGGATGTAAAGTACAGGAGTTAGTGAAAAGGAGACGAGACAAAAAGTAAAGCGTACTGTACACACCCATTCACACAGGCATCCTGGTGGACCAGCATCCCGCCACATGGCAGAATTCCACACTCGCGGTACTTCATACGCCATGCGTGGTGGCGCCTCCAGGCCTTGTCAAAGATAAAAGAGACAGAGTCCCAAATTTACACACTTCTAACAAACCACTTCCATTCCGACCGATATGCAGTCATTTCTCCTGCATCACCCAGATCAACTCCACGCTTGCTCACGCAATCCTTCACTATGTCCATCCACCTTCTTCTCGGTTTCCTTCTTTTCCTTCTATCTTCACAAACGCTCTTACACGATTTTTCACAACTCAGTCACTTACTTTCTTTCAACTTGTCCAAACCACCTTAACACACTTTCCTCGATTTTCACTTCCACTGACTTCTGAACACCACATCTTCCCAGAATCACACGATTTCTTGCTCTATCAATCCGACGCACGCCACATACTGTACTTCTCAGGTTATCCATCTCAACCGCTCTTACTCTTTACTTCTCCATTTCATGCCATGTCAATTTTTCACACCCACTTTCATGTAAATATCTCGCAGCATCTCGATCCAGTCTCCGCATTCTCACAACGGCTTTATTCGCGCACACACACACACACACACACACACACACACACACACACACACCACTTTTCTCCCTTGATTCATTGTACTGTTAACTTCATCGGCACTGGTACCTCTTTGGTTCAATACACATACCAGATACTTAAAGACTCGACTACCTCCAATGCTTCACCATTCACTATCCACCATCATATGACAGTCCTAATTCCCCTCTCTTTCCACAATCAATAACGTGCTCTTACCCACATTCACTTTCAACAATCTTCTCTCGCACACTGCCACAAAATTCTTAACAACCTCATGCACATTGCACTCATTCTGGACAAATAGCGCAGCATCATCCGCGCACAACAGATTCGAGAGGCCCCACCTATTCCCACCACACACCAGATACAATCCTTTTTCTAGCATTCGCACTTTCACCTCTCTCCTGGCTCCGTCCATGAACAGATTGAACAGCTATGGAGACATCGCACATCCATGACGTACACCAACACTTATATCAAATCAATCACTCGGTTCTTTATTTGTTCTCACACATACGATACTTCCATCATAGAAACTCTTCACCGCATTCAGGAGTCTACCGTCAAGTCCATATACACCTAAGACCTGCCACAGTGCTTCTCTATTCACTCTATCATACGCTTTCTCAAGATCCCTAAAAATCATGTATTCCTTGCAATTCCTTTCACATACCGTACTTTCTCAGTCTTTTGTCCCACTGCGAATACTTGATCTACACAGCCTCTTCCACCTCGGAACCCTCCTTGCTCATCACTCACCAAACATTCTGTAATACCACTAACTCTCTTACTATTCTACCATGCCTTCTCCACTACACTCAACAGACTTATACCTCTGTAATTCTCGCATTCACTCCTTTCGCCTTTCAGTTTGCACAATGAAACAATTATTGCTCTCTTCCAGGCTTCAGGCACATTCCCTTTTGTCTATGCACTCAGACATATGCAGTACAACCACTCCAACCCTTTCAGTCCCCCATACTTAATCTTTCCCTATATATTCCATCCATACCCGCTGATTTTACTTCATCCATGGTTACGTTCTCAGGCATTTTGTCACGTGTTCTTACACCGCCAAATCCCACCATATTTGTATTTGCACTCCTCTCCTCTCTCCCACTCATCAGACTTTCGAAATATTCCTTCAATCTATTCCGTAGATCCATATCTACTGTGAGCAATCTTCCATTTTCACTCTCAAACTTACTTTTTTAGTTTCATTCCTGCACTTCCGCACTTCCTTCCAGAATAACTTTTTGTTCTCGACATAATTTTCATTCATCCTCCTTCCAAACCCATTATTTACTCTCCTTTCCTTCTGCCGCACTATTCTTTTCACACTTCTCTTGCTCTCTTCATACACCCTTTTTCTTCTTCGATTTTCTTCTATCACAATTACCCTGCAAATACAACATCCATTTCCTCCTTTCATTCTTAGCCGCTGATGCAGTCTCGGCATCCCACCGGGTTTACCCAGCTAAAATTAATTTTTGTTCAGAATTTAATTTTTTAAAGTAACCAAACGATATTAATAAAATGTAGTGTCCTTAGAACTTGATCCTGTCATGAGTCACACATAATTTCTGAAAAAATAAAGTCAATTTGTTGTTATTATCTCTCTCCAGAGAAATGGGAAGTTTTCCTGAAGTGACCACCTGCCTAACGTGACAACTTTCGTTTGGTCCCGACAGTGGTCACGTTAATCATGATATATATGAAAATTATTTCACGAAAGTAACACGTGAATAATATTTATGATGAAAATAACCACGAAGGGAAAAGGAAACACAGAATGGTGCTCAAGCGCTTTCGTCTAATGACATCCTCAGGAACACTGAAATAAATAACAAGTTCGAGACTATACAGTATATACGTCACGCAAAAAATAGAAAAATAAAAGTTGTAGGAGGAGTATACAAATTTATAAGGAAATGCTACCAGAGTTTTAGCACTTTGCCCCTCTTGTCTAAATCTGTTCTGAACGAATTCAAAACAACAGGATGAAGCGCAAAAAGGCCCTGGCTAATATTGAAATTATTTGTAAGTTGAATAATGGCAGACTCAAGCATTTTTCTATTAACAATGTTGCTTGAGTGAAACAAACTTGACGCATTATTCCAATCAATACAATGGGATAACTCTGACAAATGGACGAAAAGGGCAATGGACGACTGTCCCGTTCTAACGGAATATTGATGCTGTTTTACACGCGTGTGCAAATCCTTTCCCGTCTGTCCAATGTAAAAGGAATCACACTGTTTACAACCAATTTTAAAGATAATGCCTGAATTATTGGTAGGACTATTTTTTACTATGATTTGTTATATGAAAATACTACATTAATATTAAAAAATTTAAGTACATTATCAATGCCTAAAATGCTTGGGAAAAATGAAAGTATTAAAATATTCTTCGAGAAAGTGCGAGGGTTATTATTCACACGATACAAAGTTCGTTTTGCCTTGTTAGGGCAAGATTCCAAAAAAGCACGTCGGTAACACAGATCAATTTCAATACTATTGATTTTTTCTAATTCGGCATCCATGCAGGGGTGTGCTGGGACCGGTTCGGTCCGGTTCGCCCGAACCGGTTGTTAAATTTTGATTGGATCACCGAACCGTTTGTTTGTTTTTAACAAATATTTAACAGTCGGTAGAAATTTATCTTGAAATTTGCAATTTGTTAGTCAGTCTTGATGAATTTTACGAATATTCATGACGCCCGGGATTTGTCTCGTTCACAATTGTGTTTTTGTGAATTATAGCTTTAGTTTACAATGTCACATTTGATGTTACATTCGTTGCATGCCATTAGAATGATTTTATTTCATTATGAAATTTTTAGAACGAACTGGCTATATGGAAACTTCTTGAATGAGACAGCATGATTGAGAACGTAAATTTATATCTAAATATTTTTTTATTTTTTCAGGATTTTATAGAAAAATATAGGTAGTAAGTATATCACGAGCAGTGGTCGTTTCAATATTTATTTATTTTTTAATGAAAAATTAGTTTATTTTTAGATAATTATGTCATTAGTGAGTATAAAGAATATGTTAAATAATTTCTGCCAAAATGTTACAAAATGCTGTTTGGAAAAGCTAAAATGCGCGTGACCTAGATGACTTCCTCCTTCAGTTAAATAATCAAGCCCCCTCCGTTAAGTTTACTTTAGAAGTGGAACAAAACAACTGAATCCCGTTTTTGGACGTGCGTGTACAGAGGGAAAGCCCAGGTTTTAAGTTTAGTATTTATCGGAAAAAACAAACAATTTGTCCTACGTACACTTTTACTCCGGACATGACACCCCCATCAAGAAAGCCATATTTTCTTCATTGTTTCTCCGCGCTCTTAGGATCGCCAGTCCGGAATACATGGATGCCGAATTAGAAAAAATCGGCAGTATTGGAGGTGATTTGTGTTACGCATGTGCTTTTTTGGAATCTTGTCTTAACAAGGCAAAACGAACTTTGTATCGTGTGAATAATAACCCTCGCACTTTGTCGAAGAATATTTTAGTACTTTCATTTTCCCGGCCATTTTAGGTATTGTTAATGTACTTAAACTTTTGAATATTAATGTAGTATTTTCATATGACAATATTGTGAAAAATGTCATAGTAAAAAATAGTCCTACCAATAATTCAGGCATTATCTATAAAATTGGTTATAAACAATGTGATTCCTTTTACATTGGACAGACGGGAAAGGATTTGCACACGCGTGTAAAACAGCATCAATATTCTGTTAGAACGGGACAGTCATCCATTGCCCTTTTTGTCCATTTGTCAGAGTTATCCCACTGTATTGATTGGAATAATGCTTCAGTTTTGTTTCACTCAAACAATATTGTTAATAGAAATATTCTTGAGTCTGCCATTATTCAACTCACAAATAATTTCAACATTAGCCAGGGCCTTTTTTCGCTTCATCCTGTTGTTTTGAATTCGTTCAGAATGGATTTAGACAAAAGGGGCAAACTGCTAAAACTCTGGTAGTATTTCCTTATAAATTTGTATGCTCCTCCTACAATTTTTATTTTTCTATTTTTTTTGTGACCTATATACTGTATAGTCTCGAACTTGTTATTTATTTCAGTGTTCCTGAGGATGTCATTAGACGAAAGCACTTGAGCACCATTCTGTGTTTCCTTTTTCCTTCGTGGTTATTTTCATCATATATATATATATATATATATATATATATATATATATATATATAACACCTGGTTACCCCTGACTTTCGCTTCCATCTGAATTATTCATTCTGACGAAGGTCAGGCTTGTTATCACAACTTGGACCTACAGCTTAACGCAGAATACGGCTAAGGAAGTCTGAACTCACAAAGTCCTAGTCGGGACTCGATCCCACGACAATCAGCTTAGCAGCCCAGAAGTTAACCACTAGGGATATACTATATACATACGTTTAGAGTTTTATTTATTCATCTGCCTAATCTAAAATATTAATGACACTATACATAGTGGGCCATTTGGAAGCTCTTACTCAAGTGCCATATGTCCTCATTTATAAGTCTTTGTCCACGTTGTTTAGGATCCGTTCGATTCCTCCAGCTCCTCCAGGCTGTACAATTATGCTAAATAAGTATCAAAATAAAAATCCCGACTCCACGGAAACTATTTCAATTCTTATTCGTTTACCGCCGGAGTTTTCCGAGTCAAAACTTTCCAATCACGATCGTAATTTAAATATATTTCCTCATTTCTTAATGTAATATATTGTTATAGTCGCTTATTTTGAAACTCCTCCCGATAAGAGGTGGCATTTAAGCCGCATCGTCTCTGCCTTCCCCGAAGTTATTTAAACACTAGGAGCGTCGACGACGAGGTTTTTTGCTCTTCCTCCGTGCTTTATCGACGCAGGCTCTATGATCGCTTCTTTAGTGACGCTACATCCTCTTTGAAATTCTTAAACCTCTGCTGCATTGGTAAATTTAAGAAGAGTAAATACTTTGTTTTGTTTTAACATGCTTTAATTTAGTCATTCTATTCAGTTACTGTTATAGTTATCCAAAGTTTTAAGGTTTTACTTTAAGTCCTAACTTAAGAAATAATTACATTTCACTTCTTCCAAATTTCCCCCAAACATTACCGAATTAATCAGTAACTTAAACTTAACTTCAGTTTTTTAAAATTAATTTTGTTAATTTTCAATTGTGAAATCTGATAATTAATTAAATCAAAGAAGTGAATTTTAGTGTTTCAGTTCACCCTAAATACTTGGCCAGCATAATTCTATATAAATTATATGATTACCTCGCGAAAGAATCAGACATTTTACTAAAAAGTAACATTCCGACACGACGTAATTACCCGCAGATGAGAGTGGTAAAAAGCAAAATTTATTGAATAAGCTGAGTGTTGTCAATGGAGAAGTGTTGTTCTTGGTTCCATAACTCCGAGAGTGACGTTGTCGAGACTTCTTCCGGATACAATTCCGTTTACAAACAAGGAGACCCTCCAACTTGATTGAGGCCATCGTCGAATTCCTACATTCGAATGGCGAACCCGCTCGACATTTGGTTATCTCCCACCGAGAAGCAGGACCTCTGGACCTACTTCACCGGGACACGAAAATTTGGTAAACGGATCCATTACCCAATCCGCCCCGGGCTCTATATCTTCCTTTCGGACGATGTCACGATTGTGGATGACGTCACCGCATTCCCCCTGCCTGCACTCCACTCTCGCTGCTTTGGTGATCTTCAAATTGTGAGGAGGCATTAGTTGATATCTTCCTGTAGCTACTGTCTTCGTCTTCTCATTCACCTCGCGAACGTTCTTTGGCGTTCATACGGCTTGAGTTACGTATTTATTATTTACTTACTGTTAGCCTAATTATAATATTTAACTGTGATACTGGTGAAATTCTAATAAACTGCGTATATATAACCTTGGTTTTGCTTCTGCCCAAATTGTTCATTCTGACGAAGGTCAAGCTTGTCACTCCACTAACCATTAATATTCCTTTCACTGTAATAAATTACGGTTGGAAGGTAACTAGCCTAAAATTTTCTGTTCTATTTTTATTTTTATTTTTACTTTAGCGAACTCGTGAAGTAATTTTATACACTTAATAATTTCCTTAATTATCTTATTTTCTTTTAATTAATTACAGTAAATTTAACTGTTGAATATTGTAATATCGTAATAATTACATTTTAGTCATTATTGTTTTTTATTTTTATTGTTTTTTTTTGTAATTTGATTACTTGGTGTAATCCTTTTGATTTTTTTTTTTTTAAAAAGGTTGGTTGCTGTTTTTTCGATAGGTTAGGTAGTGTTATGAATTTTTTTTTATTTTATAACTTGATTTCGACGTTTGAGACGTAATCTGCAGGCCATATTCGTAGATACGACTTTGGTACAACTCGTATTTCTTCTTCTCGGACAAAGATTCGAGCAATTACCGCTTTGGAAATCTGGAAACTCAGATTTCGCACAATCGTGATTAGGGTAACTGAACTGGACTTACTCGGGATTCCTAATCAATTGGCGTTCAACGATTTGATCTTCCGACTCACAAGTAACCTGTTGCTATCCCAGTCTTCATTGTTTTTTTTTTTCCTCCCCCTCTTAAATCACCAAATTTATTAGAATTATAGAACATTGTTCGGATATTTTATCCCTTATAAATCTTATTCTTGAAATATTTTGTTTTTTACTTCATTTTTGGTAATCCTTAGATTACTTTGGGTTTGGTTAAGATAAACAATTTTTTTTTTTTATTGATTGAATAATTTGTTTAATTTCACTTTGGATTTCGGAAACTTACACTTCTTAATTACATTCTGAATCACACTTTGATTTTTTTTGTTGCGATTTTTAAATTTTTCTTTTTTAACTTTTGTAGTACACACACACACACACACACACACACACACACACACACACACATATATATATATATATACGCACACTCTACATACATACATACATACTGTACAGTACATACCCACTAGAACTATTCTGCGAGATCGCATTTTGTTTGTTTACTGTCGCGTGCAACGCCTATGCCGGGTTCTGATTTCGACTCCGACAGTGAATTTGCATTACCTTTCACATCTCCAAGCCTGTCCTTTCCTCAGCGTCGTCAAAATTTAACGACCAACATGACACACGATAATGATAACACCTCCAACACTAATAGTTCCAGTAGTTCCGCCGCTGCTACGCCTGCCGCAAATGCACCGACCGCTAATGTGACTTTCACCAGGGTACTTAACCTTCCAACGTCCGTCCCCAAATTTAAAGGAGCCATCGCGGGAAAGACCACCGAGCCACTCGTTTAACACTGGCTCCATAAACTGGAAATTTACTTTGAAAATGAGATGACAGCGGATGAAGATAAAATTTCTAAATCGAAGCGGTTCATTGACTTCGCCGAAAGATCAATTTCCAAATTCGTTGAAACCGACCCTAAACTCGGAGAAACCACTATTTGAGTACAATACTGACGAATATTGTTGGAGAACTTTAAGGACGTCGGTGACACAACCATTCACGGCGATGACTAACCTTTTTCGACTTCGCTGGCAAGACCTTTGAACCTTTGGTTAGCTTCCGCCCGAATTGTTCATTCTGAGGAAGGTCAAGCTTTTCACTCCACCTTAGACCTACAGTTTAACGTGGAATCCGAACCACGACCCACCAGCAGCCCAGCGTCTTAACCACTAGGCCACTTAGGGTACCCATTTATCTACCAACCACTTTCTTTATTGTGTGGAAGGATGAACAGCTGGGTTTTGCTGCGCACCGGCTGCCGTCACCGGGTCTCGAACCTGGGGCCGATGGATTCGTAGTCAGCGACGCTAACCACTACACCACCGAGGCGCATATGGTGAAGATGGTGAAGATTTAATGTAATTCAGGAACCGTATTCAACACACTATGGACAGTGCTATCCAAGCCATCGACGGTGCCTTCGGATATGTAATACCTCCACACATGGCAAAATATTGCCCTTCTTGGCAGTGTACGCTAACCTGCCAAGCCACTATCAAGTTAAATTCCAACAACACGCAGAAATTATCGCATCGTTGGCAACCATAATGAATAAGTTGAAGGGGTCTTGTGCAAATTCGGCCGAACTTCCCGTTCGTCGCCCACGGGAAGATCGACCTAGGACCTCTTAGTCTGTTCGCTATACCACAGACGGACAGAGACCACAAAAGAAGCATAACTCGGCTTTTGCAGCACCTCCGTCGCACCTGTTTCGACCTACATCGTCGCAGCAGCCCCTCGGTTTCAACCTCAAATTCCACAATCTTGCAAAGATGCAAAGAAGCTAGTCATCGGCGAGGAGAACATCCAAACTGCCGTCATAAAAGTTCTTTACCCCAACAATAGCAGACTTTACAGCTCCAAGTATCTCGGCCTTATAATCAGCAACCGCAACGAAGATACCCAAAAGGAGCACCTCCTCATACCATTTATCCTAGGCGAAATCAACCACCTAATCAACCACTCGAGCAAGTTATTCGTCAACTTTCGGAACAGGTTGTGTTTAAATGCGAAAATTAGGAACGGCATAGGATATGCTGGATCACCAGACGTACCTCCGCAAAATTATGTGAATACAGATCAGTCTGATCATTTTTTAGGGGATCCGCCGGATCCAGAATTCCAGTATCAACAGTATAGGAGCCTGGTTATCCTCCTCTGGAATAAATTCTTCTGTGCAGAGAGTTCAGAGAGTTACTACTCCACTTGATGACCCCAAGAGTCCCAAGCAAGATGTTTCAGATGTTACTTTAGAACATTATGAATCTCCCTTTTCAGAGAATTTTCGCATTGAATCCGAGATTTATGAATCTCGTCCTACTTCACAGACTCCTGTTGCTAATTCTGTCGTTGTTTCTAAGCCTTCTACGCCACATGTTTGTATTATTGGTAATGATGTTAAAGATGTTATTATTCCGCTTCGGGTTCGAAGCTTAGACATGTTTGGTCATATAGACACTGGTAGCTCCGCAACCTAATAAAAATATCCAGTTTTGATAAGGTTAAGGGATCTTCTGAATTAGAACTTTTCCTTCTAATTTTGTTTTAAGAAGTGTTAATGGAAGGATTATATCCCCCGCAGGGCAAATGAAGCTCAAATTGAAACTCAGCAAATTGGGTTTTAATGCCGATTGTGTTGTTGTGCAAGATTCTATGCACTTTCTACAGATATTTTAATTGGTTCCGACTTTCTTCGTGAACATGGTTGGAATATTAAGTTTGAATCGAATACTGTTCGAGTGCGTGGGCAGCCTTTTCCGTTAAAAGTACAGATTCGAACCCGAAGGTTCGTTGTCTTACGTCTGTTGAAATAGATGTCAATGGTTTTAATGCTTATTCGGATGATGTTCCCGATTTTATTCATGATTTACAGAATTGTTTTATCCTGGTCAAGAAGGTTTTCATTTATTTTTGGCTCTGTCGTCTTATGATTGTTCTGAATCAAGTGATAATCCCGCTACATGCCACGTTAAGCGCACATTGAATTTTTATGTTCAGAATTTGTTCCCACAGGTGAATTTCGGATGAGAGTTAGGATCTGTTCCAGGCGCCTCCAGACTGTACAATTATGCTAAATTATTAAAAGAAAAATTGCGACTCCACAAAAACTATTTCAATTCTTATTGGTTTACCGCCGGGAGTTTTCCGAGTCAAAACTTTCCAATCACGATTGTAATTTAAATATATTTCCACCTATTTCTTAATGTAATGTACTGTTATAGGCGCTTACTTTGAAGCTCCTCCCGATAAGAGGTGGCATTTAAGCTGCATTGTCTCCAGACTGTACAATTATACTAAATTATTAAAAGAAAAATTGCGACTCCACAAAAACTATTTCAATTCTTATTGGTTTACCGCCGGGAGTTTTCCGAGTCAAAACTTTCCAATCACGATTGTAATTTAAATATATTTCCACCTATTTCTTAATGTAATGTACTGTTATAGGCGCTTACTTTGAAGCTCCTCCCGATAAGAGGTGGCATTTAAGCTGCATTGTCTCCAGACTGTACAATTATACTAAATTATTAAAAGAAAAATTGCGACTCCACAAAAACTATTTCAATTCTTATTGGTTTACCGCCGGGAGTTTTCCGAGTCAAAACTTTCCAATCACGATTGTAATTTAAATATATTTCCACCTATTTCTTAATGTAATGTACTGTTATAGGCGCTTACTTTGAAGCTCCTCCCGATAAGAGGTGGCATTTAAGCTGCATTGTCTCCAGACTGTACAATTATACTAAATTATTAAAAGAAAAATTGCGACTCCACGAAAACTATTTCAATTCTTATTGGTTTACCGCCGGGAGTTTTCCGAGTCAAAACTTTCCAATCACGATTGTAATTTAAATATATTTCCACCTATTTCTTAATGTAATGTACTGTTATAGGCGCTTACTTTGAAGCTCCTCCCGATAAGAGGTGGCATTTAAGCTGCATCGTCTCCGCCTATCCCGAGGCTATTTAAACCCTGGCAGCGTCGACGACGAGATTCTTTGCTCTTCCCTTGTGCTTTATCGATCTATGATCGATTGTTTAGTGACGCTACATCCTCTTCGAAGTTCTTAAATCTCTGCTGCAGTAGTAAATTTAAGAAGATTAAATCTGTAACTTTGTTCTGTTTTAACGCTTAAATTTAGTCATTCTATTCAGTTACTGTTATAGTTATCCAAAGTTTTAAGGTTTTACTTTAAGTCCTAACTTAAGAAATAATTACATTTCACTTCTTCCAAATTTCCCCCAAACATTACCGAATTAATCAGTAACTTAAACTTAACTTCAAATTTTTTAAATTAAATTTGTTAATTTTCACTTGTGAAATCTGATACAATGACATGAATAACCTTTATTAATAATAAAATAAATACAGTGGTTTTACAATTTACAATTTTTACAATGACATGAATAATTGTGAAGCTCGACTATTTATTTTTATTTAATTTGGCCCTTAAGCTTTAGGCTTTACTGGGCTCTTATTAAAAATAAGCAGCTAGTTGTTATAAATTAATAATAAATAAATAAATAAGTAAATAAGTATTAATTATTAATTGTTAAAACCTGTATTACAATATTAAACAATATTAATGGACAATATTGAACATTATTAGTGGACATTAATCCAAGATTTTTGTTAGTATCCCATTATTAATCGGGATTTCAACTTGGTTTTTTACAAATTTACATTCGCAATATTTTTTATATCGGCATGCAAGTCATTCCATAGTTTCAATCCAATGAAAATGGGTAGTTTTTGAGATGAAGACAATCTAAACTGAGGTATAACAAGCTTTGATCTATTTCTGGTCTGATACGAGTAGATTTCTTGATGAGTTACAAAATATCTATTTACCCATTGCAAATTAATGATTTTGTTCTTACACTTGTAAATAAAATGTGCCAGTTTGGTTATATCGTTGAGCTTTAGTAGGTTTAGCTCTTTAAATAATGCACAAGAGTGATCAAGGAAATCAGCATCAGATAATAACCTTATTGCTCGTTTTTGGATGACAAAGATACCATTTAATGCGTTGTTAGCGGAGTTTCCCCAAACAAGGGTGCAGTACTGCAGTATGTTATATAAGGAAGGAACATTTCACTTCTTCCAAATTTCCCCCAAACATTACCGAATTAATCAGTAACTTAAACTTAACTTCAATTTTTAAAATCAACTCAAATTAAATCAAAGAAGTGAATTTTAGTGTTTCAATTCACCCTAAATACTTGGCCAGTATAATTCTATATAAATTCTACGATTACCTCGCGAAAGAGTCAGACATTTAACTTAAAAGTAACATTCCGACACGACGTAATTACCCGCAGATGACAGTGGTAAAAAACAAAATTTATTGAATAAGCTGAGCGTTGTCAATGGAGAAGTGTTGTTCTTGGTTCCATAACTCCGAGAGTGACGTTGTCGAGACTTCTTCCGGATACAATTCCGTTTACAAACAAGGAGACCCTCGAACTGGATTGAGGCCATCGTCGAATTCCTACATTCGAGCACCAAACCAGCTCGACATTATACTCGTTGGTGTAGTGGTTAGCATCGCTGGCTACGAATCCATCATCAGCCCCGGGATCGATAACGGGTAGCGGAAGGCGGCGCGCAGCAAAACCCAGCTTCTAAGAGGTTAGACGTGCTGTTTTTGTACAGCTCCTGTATAGAGTACGCTATACATGTGTAGGGTGGCTCAACTCACACATTTCTTCTTAATCGGGTGGAATCAAAGGCTTTTGATCTCATCAACTCCAAGCCTCTCTCTCTCTCTCTCTCTCTCTCTCTCTCTCTCTCTCTCTCTCTCTCTCTCTCTCTCTCTCTCTCTCTCTCTTCGCCGCAGTGTTGCCTCACTCTCTCTTTACTGTTACTATTATAACGAACACTGCTCTTCTGAACTCTCTAACTGCATGGCTCCTCAACTTTAAGGGGAGCAAGCAGTACCCGACTTTCTACACCTCATTCCTTTTCTGTCCAACTCTCTGACGCGAGGGTTAGTCGATATTTTCAATCTTTCATTTATTCAACCGGTGAACTCTGGAACAATCTTCCTCAATCCATCTTTCTTTCAAACTCAGTGTGTCCAGGCGTCTCAAAAACCTTGGACCTTGATTTTGGCTCTCTTCTTCCTCTCTGGGGGCCGTTTTTGCGGCCATTCGCCCTTTGGCCCCTACTTCCTGCATAAAAATATTAAGCCATTCTCGTGCAGAAAATAATGTATGATATAATTTTTACCTCACTTTAGAACTTATCTAGTCCAAAGCCCATTTGGTTTCTTGCCCTTTTAAGAACTTTTTTCCGCATCTCTCCTCGATTTACTGCGCCCTAGGCTCGGAATTGGATAAAACTGAAAGTGAAATCAATCATTCCCTTACTCATCCGTAGTGGCTCTGAGTTAATTGATAATGTGAAACGGTGTTTGGGTGGCTGTAACAGGATCGATTTCCCCTCGTACAATAAAAATAAAGAACAAATCATTTTGCTGAAGTCCGTCAAATTTCTTCTTCCTTTTTTATATTTGCATTAAGAAATTTCACCCGTGTACGTCTCAAATATCATAATGAAAATACCAGTGGGAGCGTAACGTGCATCGAGAAGCCATTGCATCATTCATTATTGCATTCCTCCCCTCAAAAGCGCGCCTTCGTTGATTAAAGGGAATTTAAACCAGATTCGATAACGAAAATCCTTCTAATTAGTTTCATCTGAAGATACTGTAGTTAAAATCCTTTCTCGCGGAAGCTTTTATGCTTAGCTCATTACTTGCCTCGTAAATCGCTCAACAGATGGGTTATGTGTTTAAATATGAACTCCAGTTTCGTATACAATAATCTGCACAATCCCTCTCTCTCTATATATTGGTCATAATTGTATTAGGAGTCGCTGGTCGGCGCAGTGGTCGGGTTTTGTATCAGAACTCTAGGAGTTCTCAAAGTTTTTATTTACTTGTTTTTAATAGATAGGAACTGTCGGGAGAGTAAATCTCCGAATAGCTTTATTAAATTATTTTCGAAAGCCACTCCTCTTCTCCTTTCTTTTGCTGCTTCTTTTACTTCCGTCATTATACTCGTAAAGGAAGCTTCTGGCAGAGAGAGAGAGTTCGAATAGAATGGTAGTAGTAATGTTCTCTATTGCCAAGAAATGTAGTTGTAGGCGCTGGTCAGGTCTAGTTTCAGAGCACTGGGAGTTCTCAAATGACACCTCATTGGTAGAGAAGAGAAGCTTGATGGGATTTCAGCAGTCCGAATAGACGTTTTCAGTTTTAGGGATGCTACTTGGGTATACAGTATAGGATTGTTAGTACTTTTTAGGTAAATCGCGGTAATCCTTTTCCCTTTTCAGGTAAATCCTCTAGCTAACTTAGAGGAAGTTTTATAGTTTTATATAGAAGGATTAATGTTCCCTTTTGCAATAAATGTAATCGGAGGCCTGGTCTGGTCTGGTTTAGAGTATTGGGAATTTTCAGACACTGCGAAGCTTGATGAGACACTTCGGGAGTCAAAACCTCCAAATAGATATATTCATCTTTAGGGAAACTACTTAGCTAGAGTAGAATTTTAGTTTTAAATAGTGTGTATTTGATTTCGTAAAAAAAAGAGAAAAATACGCACATGTACACTGTCAGGGCAATTCTTAAATTAGTGGCCAGCTGGAGGTGCTCCTGGATCAGTGCTTCCTTATCTCAGTAATTCCAGTGGGAAAGCTGGCAATGTAAATAGCAAATTTTTAACAGCAAGACACTCGGCATGATGACTTCGGCACTCATCGGAGAAATGATTCAATGATGAAATGATGACTTCTCGTAATAATTAAAATATTCCTTTAAAAAAGTAATCCTTTACTTTCCACTGTTCTCTAATGTATAACTGGGTACATGAGATAAGTATACGCGTGGTGAGAATGAACTGTGAAGCTGTTCTTTTCATTATGCTTTTCCTGCTTCCCATAAATCTTTTTACGCAACTATTTTCTGTCAGCAGTGACTGGCGGAGGAGGGAGAGCCTTGTCTGTTCTATACTTTAATATTACTACTATTTCTCTGTGAAAACTTGACACGTTCATAAGTGTAAGCACGCTATAAGTTCCAAGTATTCTTTATTTTCATTTGCTTTTTCTTTCCTATTTTCTTACCTCTCTCTCTCTCTCTCTCTCTCTCTCTCTCTCTCTCTCTCTCTCTCTCTCTCTCTCTCTCTCTCTCTCTCTCTCTCTCTCTCTCTCTCTCTCGTTATTAATTATTAAAAGTTGCGTTAGTTTGTATCCTGTGCTAGTTTTTATATTCAATAATTTGTTTTAGTTGGTCTAAGAAAAGCCCCTCTACTCCTACATGATTTTGCCAGATGTATCAAAAACTGAATTCATGCAGGTTGAGCTAAATTAGGTTAGGTTAGGTCAATTGAAGTTAGGCCACTTTAGGATTGGTTGGAATAGTTGGCGATGTTGAAGAAAAAGGTAATTGATATTTTAGCAGGAATGGTATTTGAAGTTCATTTTTAGGCTTACATACACTTTAAAATTTTATTTCAATACCTATACGTCTCTGAAAAGAAATTTCTGGGCCTATATCTATACCTACTAAAATTTCCATACCCATACCTTATCATGTCTCAATTTAAATTAAAACAATATAATTATTAGTAATACACAAAATCTCATTTCTTCGGTCATTTTCGTTATCTAATTAACTGCTTTATGGAAGAGTGAACTGAAAAATGGAAGACCAGGTAGAAAAATGTAAAAAAATTTAGGCTTTTTTTCTTATGTTATTTGCAAAGAGGAATACTTAGGATTGATTACTCATGGTCACGCTTGTTAAAAATATATTTCTGTACATATAGTTACAAAGTTGCGCTCATAAGTATTCGTACAGAGAAGTATTTAAGTTATATTCATCCTTATCCTTTGTACCATGCATACGATAGTTAAGAAAAGTTTACTGTTTGTTTGGAAAAAATTTAACGAGTAAAAAAATTAGTTCATTTCCAGCATGAATGTAAAACGTCAAAAAATTTGAGAAACATAATAAAAAGTTAAAATGGAAAAGTTTTCATACATTTACTTAGAAAATTATTTAATATTTTATGTGTTCACTTTGGCTTGAAGGATTTCAAATTTTGGATTACCTGAAGATCAGGGCCCCCAGACTTCTTTAGTTAGCTTTATAAGGCTAACTAACGAAAACATCACGACCTAACGTAACCACTCAAGGGCGTACAGTTAACCTAACGATTGGTTAGGTTACGTCGTGATATTTTCATTAGTCAGCCTTATAAGGCTAACTAAAGAAGGCTGGGGGCCCTGATCTTCAGGTGATCAAAATTTTTTATCGTTTTTTGGCTGTTTATTGATTAGAGACTATTGGTAATTCTGAATTCTAGAATTTTATCTTTGAATCTCTATGGAAGGGAAGACGGATGACTGCGCAAGCCGCTAGTAGGCAATGGGTCATCGTGGTAAAGAGCTATCTACAGATCTTAAGAGATCTGTTATTACTGCACACGAATCTGGAAGAGTTATAGGAAGATAGGAGAAGAACTTCGAATTCACTTACGACGATCGCTGCAGTTATAAAGAAATGTAAAGAGTTTGGAACAATCAAAACTCTACCAAGGTGTGGACGACCTTGAAAGATTTTAGAACGTACAGCTAGACGGATTGAAAAAATGGCTACTGAAAATCCACAAGTGACTGCGGGTGATATTTGCCAAACATTAAGACTGTCCAATATCGATGTCCATCCCTCTACTGTACGTCGTACATAGAGAAAGAATGGTCTGTATGGAAGAGTTGCGCAAAGAAAACCTTCGCTACGAAAAGCGCACAAAGAAGATCGTTTAAAATATGCCAAGGATCATCAAAATGATGGACTCACATTCTGAAAGAAAGTTCAGTGGACAGACGAGACCAAAATTGAATTATTCGGGAACAACGAGCAACGGTATGTTTGGCAAACATCAAATATTGCATTCGAGGAAAAAAATCCTTCCTACGGTCAAACATGATTGTGGTAGTTTGCTTTTTATGGGATGCTTTAGTGCTTCTGGTCCAGGAAAACTTGTCATCATCAATGGAATCGTGAATTCGAAGGAATATCAGGACATTTTAGAAGCAAATGTAGTGCCTTCAGTTCGGGAGTTGCGAATGGTTTGCAATTGGGTACTGTAACAAGATGATGATCCAAAACATAAACGAAGAGCACCATGAAATTGATTCAACAAAAGAATATAAATTTTTTCGAGTGACTCAGTTAAAGCCCAGATCTCAATTTAATCGGGAATTTATGTTTTGATTTAGAAAAAGGTGTCCACAAGAGAAACCCTTCGAATCTGAATGAATTGCAACAATCTTCTGTAGAAGAATGGGCTAAAATTTTTACGAAGAGATGTCAAAACATTGTAGAAAAATGCCCAAAATTAATCATTGAGGATAATGACGAATATAACTGAAATATTTCTCTGTACGAATACTTATGAGCGCCACTGTACCTACACTTATGCTGGTATACCATCTCTGTGTTACACACACACACACACACACACACACACACACACATATATATATATATATATATATATATATATATGATGAATTTCACAATTAAACGTGAAATGAATGATAATGCAAATCCACAAGGAAAAAGAAAAATAATTCCAAGGCCTTTCGTGTATTCAGAAGTACACCTCGTCAAGCAATTCTTTGACGAGGTGTACTTCTGAATACATGAAAGAACTTGGAATCATCTTTTCTTTTTCCTTGTGGGTTTGCATTATACACACACACACACGAGGGTAATTCAATAAGTATCCGCACTTTTTATTTTCACAATTTTATTTTTACATCTGATAGATTATAAACACATCACTTCTCAACATAGTCTCCCTGTTTCTCAATACACTTAGTCCAGCGATCTACAAGCTTCCTAATGCCATCACAAAAGGATGTCTTTGGTTGTGTGCATAGGCAGTCATGCACCGCCTCCTTCAGGTCATCATCGCCTTGGAATAGCTGACCTCTCAAAACGTCTTTTAGTGGTCCAAACAGGTAAAAATCCTAGGGTGCCAAGTCTGGACTGTACGCTGGATGGTCGAGAACTTCAAATTTAAGTTCTTGAAGGCATTTTCTAGTCTGTGCAGCGGTATGAGGGCGCACATTGTCGTGTAACAGAATAACACCTTCCGACAATCTCCCTCTCCGTTTTGTGCGAATTGCTTGCTTTAACTCATTCCGAAGCATGTCAGAATACGATACACTTGTTACTGTAGTTCCACGCTCTAGGTAATGTTCAAGGATAGGGCCTCGTGTATCCCAAAACAGTGTTAGCATAATTTTACCTGCTGACGGCTGCGCTTTGAACTTCCTTGTAACGGGAGATGTTGGATGCTTCCATTGTATGCTCTGTCGTTTGCTTTCTGGTTCATAGTGATGGGTCCAGGTTTCATCTCCAGTGATAATGCACTCCAAAAAGTTTTCACCTTCATTATGATACCACACCAAAAGACGAGGGCAAACGTCCGTACGATTACGCTTGTACTCTTCTGTC
>JAJOZX010005183.1:252500-282500 GCA_023014485.1 Bathynomus jamesi
GACCACGACTCCGTCTCTTCAATTCTGTAAAGCCGTATGACTAAACCACTATTATACCATCGACTTCTGAAAAATTTGGCCTCCATAAAGAAGCCACAGTGAACGTATCCATGGGTGAGAATAAACGCGATAAAGCGAAAAGCATATTAATTTTTATCGGAAACTGCTCTTATATCCCTACGAAGCCATAATAGACTCGGGCCTCTGGAAAGCGTCTCCTCGTTTCACTTTCTTTGCTAAACATTCCTTTAATAGAGGAATTTATGCAGTTCTCAACTGACTGACTTTAACTTCTTTTTTGGTTTAGTTATAATGCATTTTGCATTTTCTGATTCAATTAACAGAAATGTAAGCTATTGCTATCATATATTTCATGTTTCGAATTTTGCTTTACGGCTTTTGACAACACCAACACTATATGACGCGTTTGGTGGAGAAGGGGCGAACGCCACAAAATTCGAAAAATGAGTTTTTTGTCGTATAATTATCCTTTAAAACCTTTGCTTTACCTATGCAAAAAATTAGATGTTAGTCTGCACTCTTTCACGGTAAAATTTAGGTTTTAATGTATCTCAGAGAAATTCACTCCGCATCATTGCTTCACATTGAACACATCTATCTACTTTCTGGTCACTCGACAATGCCCTGTGATGCTGAATTTGGCCAAATTGAACAAAATATAAAAAATAATTACAGCAATATTATTTACACCAAAAAAGATTATGTTACGGCCATAACTACAGCCGTTTCGCAGCGCTTCCTAGTTGTAGAAATGAAACAGGCTGATTTTCTCGATTTTGACGTCCTAAAAACGTGCATTGTCATTAGGAAATCAACAACTACTAAATTTACAGATGCAAGAAAGTTAATATTTGACTTTCAACACAAAGAAGGCTACGTAATATCTACTGCATACCGCACAACCCCAGATAATAGCCATCCCGTCAGACTGCAGAAGGGGAAAAAATCCTACAGTGTCAGTTTATTCAATCTAGCCCAGCAGACACTGCAACCAAAGTATTCCCAATTGCTGCTAATAACTAAGGAAAAAATAAAAGATCTCAAAGAATTATCAGACATAATGCCTGCAACTGCAGTGAACTATTATACAAGATTGTTAAAGGAACTGGAAGAAACCGAAACAGTTGAAGCAGGTAATACAACATTCGACGAAGAGGACCAAATAATGGATTACGCCAGTTAACATCAGAAGCTATCAGTAAATAATATTGTAAAATTTCTTGGCGTTTTATTATATCGACATATTACACAACAATATTTTACTCAAATATGTGTTCAAATTCATACAACATTTCAATAAACCGGAAAAATACAAAGGTTTAAAGTTTACAAACTTTAACTGCATTTTGTGGCATAATTCGAAAATGTTGCGTTCGCCCCTTCTCCACCGAACGCGTCATATCCATTATAGGTACGTAATTTAACCAAAAAAAGAAAAAAGACTGAACAAAAGACCGCCTAAAAAACTGATAAAACGAGTGATCTATGAGGTAAAAGGTTTAAAATCATAAGAATTCTTTTGCTATATAATTTATTACCTTTTATTAAATAAAAAAAAAAGAAAACACAAATCAGTTGTTTAATATTTTTTCTCAGTTCTAAAAGAGAAGTCCGCGTGAATGCTGTTTACTCATTTTCTTTCTCTCAAATATCGAGCGTGAATTTACCTTTTATGTACTTAATTAAGTTTATAAAATATTCCTTGACAAAATGGATTATGGAATGGTATAATTAAATTAAAATCAATAACTAGTTATTGATAGGAAATATTTTTAGTAATCAATAAAAAAAAATGTTAAAAAGCTTCATTTTAGACGCGGTAACTAATATAAATTTATAATTGCTTAATCAATAGGTTTAATTTGTTTTCGTGTTTTCATATGAATTCAAATTTAACAGTTTTTTTTCTAATTGTATCCCTTTCAATTCGTGGAATTTGAATCGATTCCGTGTGTCAAGCAGTTTGATAACTAATTGGAATCGATTCCAGGAACGGAATTGGTCAGTCTTATGAAAAAAAAAATTATTTATGAATAAAATGAAATCTGAAGACTTAATTTAAATGATTAAATAAATTAAAAAAAAAAGGTATTTCATTTTGTTTTTATTATAAGTCGCTATCCCTTGATCCATACTCAATTACTCATGTCCAGAACGAAGAAATATACTTTAGAAATAATTCTTTTAGGTACAATCAAATCCTATGCAGAATTAATCTAATTTTTAAATTTATTTCCTTTGAAAAACATATGATTTGTATATATATATATATATATATATATATATATATATATATATATATATATATATACATGCCCCCTTGGGGCATTGGTTTCTGCGAGTATGTAGAAGAATTACGGCATTTGGAAGAGTGAGGTCCATGGTGTAATGGTATCGCGTCTGACGGCAATCGGAAGATCCCGGGTTCGATTCCCAGGTGGTTACCTCATTTTTTTCATGTTCCGTTCTCTCCTCTCGTCTTGCGCGGAATATCTCCTATACAAGCGTCGTTTCTTTACGTTATTTATACTGGTGTTCTTTGCAGTTGAATGTATATAATGTTACGGCATGCGGGAGGGTGCCCCCTTGGGGCATTGGTTTCTGCGAGTATGTAGAAGAATTACGGCATTTGGAAGAAGTGAGGTCATGGTGTAATGTATCGCGTCTGACCGGCAATCGGAAGATCCGGGTTCGATTCCCAGGTGGTTACACTAATTTTTTCATTTGTTCCGTTCTCTCTCTCTCTTGGCGCGGAATATCTCCTATACAAGCGCGTTTCTTTACGTTATTTATACTGCGTGTTCTTTGCAGTTGAATGTATAATGTTACGGCATGCGGGAGGTGCCCTTGGGGCATTGTGTTTCTGCGAGTATGTAGAAGAATTACGGCATTTGGAAGAGTGAGGTCCATGGTGTAATGGTATCGCGTCTGACCGGCAATCGGAAGATCCCGGGTTCGATTCCCAGGTGGTTACCTCATTTTTTCATTTGTTCCGTTCTCTCTCTCTCGTCTTGCGCGGAATATCTCCTATACAAGCGTCGTTTCTTTACGTTATTTATACTGCGTGTTCTTTGCAGTTGAATGTATATAATGTTACGGCATGCGGGAGGTGCCCCCTTGGGGCATTGGTTTCTGCGAGTATGTAGAAGAATTACGGCATTTGGAAGAGTGAGGTCCATGGTGTAATGGTATCGCGTCTGACCGCAATCGGAAGATCCGGGTTCGATTCCCAGGTGGTTACCTCATTTTTTCATTTGTTCCGTTCTCTCTCTCTCGTCTTGCGCGGAATATCTCCTATACAAGCGTCGTTTCTTTACGATATATATATATATATATATATATAATAATGCTGCAAATCCACAAGGAAAAAAAAAAAAATTATTGCAAGTTCTTTCGGATATTCAGCAGTACACCCCATCAGGGAATGATTTTTTTAGCATGGAATTATTTTTTATCATTCCCTGACGAGGTGTACTGCCGAATACACGCGAGGCCTTGGAATAATTTTTTCTTTTTCCTTCTGGGTTTGAATTATTCACTCACTTCACGTGTTTAAATGTGAAATTCATCCCATATATGAGGTGCTCCGTGCGACAGTGACGAGCCCGCCATAGCGCCCCCCCCCACCCCACCCCAAATCCGTTTTATATGGTATCAGAAAGGTCTATCCATTGTCTACGACAAAATACCTTCAAAATGAGACCAAGTTCATTATAATTGATGAATATTTATAAATATTTGATGATTTTATGGCTATTTACATTTTTTAAACTTTAACGCGCGTTTTTCTCTTAAATTTGGCGCGCTCGTCACTGTCGCACGGAAAGCACACACACAAAATATATATACACAGGGTGTCCCGTAAGTCTGGAACCATAGGGCAAAATGATAAAAACGGCAATAAAAACGCCGAAAAGACTTTTGGGGACTGTTTGTGAAATGAGCGAGGATGGTAGCGGCTGTGTCATCGTCGGTGGATGTCCTCGGAGGTCCACTGCGTGGTTTATCTCCTATGGATCCCGTTTCCCTGAACTTTGCTACAAGTTTGCCGACACAGCTGTGTATTATCGGCGCGCAGTCCGGATGCAGTCTGTTAAATTCCTCAGCGACCTCCCTCTGACTCCGATTTCCTACGAGCAGAATTACCTGGATGCGTTTTTCCTTACTCAAAGACATCATGGGCACTTGCATAAACGGAAAAACATGAATTACTTATTTTACCCTATGGTTCCAGACTTATGGGACACCCTGTATATATATATATATATATATATATATATATATATATATATATATATGTGTGTGTGTGTGTGTGTGTGTGTGTGTGTGTAAGTGCCTCGGTGGTGTAGTGGTTTAACATCGATGACTACGAATCCACCGGCCTCGGTTTCGATTCCCGGCGAAAGTAGTCGGCGCGCAGCTTAACCAGTTGTTCGTCCTTCCAGAAAAAATAAGTTGGTAATTAAATGGATACCCTGGGTGGCCAAGTGGTTAAAACTGGGCTGCTGATCGGGAGGTTGTGAGAGCGAGTCCAGGCGGCGACTTTGTAATTTCTGACCACCGTGGTGGGTCGTGGTTCGGATTCCACGTTAAACTATAGGTTGAAGGTGGGACAACAAGTTTGACCTTCTTCAGAATGAACAATTCGGCCGGAAGCAAGACCAAGGTTATATTATATATATATAATATATATATATATATATATATATATATATATATATATATAATCAATGTTTATGACATATATATTAGTAGATTAAGTACAAAAAAGAAGAAAGGTTTCACTTCACACCCATTCAGGGTACGAGCAGCTCATAGCATCATTGCCAAATACATAGCGAGTCAGCGTTAGTACTAACGCGGGTCCCGTACCTGGCTCATAATCACTGGAGCCAGTGCTGGGAGCGGTTAACCGGTTAAAAATTTCCAACTGGTTAATTTCGGTTAAAATCAGCTATTTCAATAAATTCGTATAAAATGCACAAATCGTCGCAATTCTCGTACAATAATTATTTACTAGTTCCACTTTCCATTCCTAGACCCTAAATTAAAAAAAACTTCCATTCGTGAATGAGTACGTTCGAGAAGGCGTCAAATCTACCGTAAGAGCCGAAGCTGAGAAAATGAAGCACGATGATTTTCCTGATGCAGAATCAAATACAGAAGAATTTGCGCAAGAAACTAGGCAAAAATCCTTTCAAGCTGAACTTCTTTCCGCACGACCAAGTCGGAATGCCGGATGAGCCGCCGCTAGAGGTGGACAGAGAGATGCTAAAATATGCTCAGGAAAAAGGTTGTCGAGTTGACGAGAGCCCATTAAAATGGTGGAAGTCAAGACGGAATGACTACCCAACATTGAGCCGCCTTACAAGACGATATTTGGCTGTTAAAGCTACATCAGCATCGTCTGAACGATTATTTTTGGCTTTTGGACTTGTATTTGAGAGTTGACGCGTGTCGCTTGACGGCAAGCGCCATCATATTTTTACATGAGAACGAGCAGTACTTAAGTTTATATCGATGCCTGTTCTTGCATCTGCAGGTCGCAGACATGGGCGTAAGTATCGATTTAATTGCATTTAAATGCCAAATACTTCTAATAGGAAGTAAATTTAGTGTGTGAAGAGTTTATAAATAAGTATATTGATTATTGATACGCATGCACTGCATGCATCTCATTCATGGACCGCACGCCACTGATATATATATATATATATATATATATATATATATATATATATATATTATATATGCACTAAAATCACAGAATAACACGTGATCTTAATCTTATTAATATACGTGATCTTATTAATATATACATATATATATATATATATATATGATACACAGACCGTGCATGGAACAAGGAACTCTTCTGGGAAAATTAAATCCTCCATAGTCCGAATAAGTAATAGTAAATGACAAACACAATAGTTTTTCTTTTCATGATGTTAGCCCAACGTGGGCAACGGGTCACTCGCAAAGAGGCCCGAAAAAGATAACTTCCCTCACCAGTTATCTGCAAAGCAGATAGGATCCAGCTTTGGGACAGGATCTAGGGGTTACAGCTACACCTCAGGGGACCATTCTGAGTTCAATTCCATATATATAATATATATATATATATATATATATATATATATATATATATATATATATATATATACACCGTATACAAATTAACCGATTTTAACCGGTTAATCAGTTAAATGAAAATTTTAACTGCTCCCAGCCCTGACTAGAGCACTGGAAACAACAGTGTTTTGTGTTATCATGATCAGATGAGTTATCAAATTCATAATGATTTCCGTGGTTGCGTCCTTAGTTTGCATAGCAGACACTCCCGGCTTTATAAGTCCGGCCGGATGCATGATTGATCAGGAGCAACATGCATCGCAAGTTTGCGTTTCTTCTCCAAAACAACACAAATGGACCAATTCGAATCGCAATTAAGCACACTCGTATCACTCTAGTATTGCTCCACTCAAACTCGACGAAGCGCTCAGAATGCTTTCAATTTCAAACCTTCATTTTATCCATACCTTCACTTTATTTCTGTGTAGTTTGTGTATTTCTGTATAATTTACCGAAAAGTACCAAAAGTTTTATAAAAATATTTCTAACCCAACGTAATCAGGAGCAGAATTAATCTTACTCAAATTTAACTCCACCTCTTCTTCTTCTGCAGCTTAAATCCCATCTCTATATGGGGTCGCTGTTCTTGATGAGTCCTCCATTCACTTCTGTCACGCACCATGTCCTCGTCCAAATTTTTTTCCCGGATGTCTGCCGCCACGCAATCCCTCCACCTCGTCTTCGGTCTACCTCTTCTTCTCCGTCCCGGCACCTCCATTTCCAGCACCCTACGTCCCACGTAATCCTCCTCTCTTCTCATCATGTGCCCATACCATCTCAGTCTGGCTTCTTGGACTTTTCTTGACGCCTCTGCTACTTTCACCATTCCTCTAATGCGTTCGTTTCTGATTCGATCCCTTCTAGTTACACTGCACATCCATCGCAACATTTTCATTTCAGCCACATCCATCTTTCTGTCCCTAGTCTTCTTCATTGGCACCGTCTCCATTCCGTACAGCATGGCTGGCCTAACCACTGTTTTGAAGACCTTCCCTTTCAGCTTCACCGGCATCCTACGATCACAGAGAACTCCAGACACCTCTCTCCAGTTCGTCCATCCCGACTGTACCCCTCGATTCACCTCTCCCTCTGCTCTCCCCTCTGCCTCGATTGTTGATCCCGAGTATTTAAAACGATCTACCCATTTGATCAGTTCACCGTTTAACCAGTTTAACCCAAATTTAACTCCACCCAATGTAACTTAATCGGGCACTATTTTGCCCATTATATTTGACCCGCATGACTGAACTTCGTATAATTCTATTAATCCTAATCATACATAACCTAATTATGTTAAACTTTAATTTTATGTCGTACACACTACGTGTGATTGTGTTACAATTAACGGCGTTACGAAGACAAAGCCTATTGTCAAAGAACACGGACAACTTATTTAACCTACTGAACCAAAGTTGTTCAATGTTCTATCGAAGGGATCGCATATCAGTTTAGTCACTTGATTATATATATATATATAGTTGCGCGCAACTTGCGGCGCAACATTTTTGGTTGCGCTTGCGCTTGCGGCGCAACTTTTGAAAAGGGTTGCGCTTGCGCGTGCGGCGCAACTATTTCAGCAGAGTTGCGGCGTTGCGGCGCTACAAAAATTGTTGCGCGTGCCCACCACTATATAATATATATATATATATATATATATAATATATATATATATATATATATATATATATATATATATATATATATTATATATTATATATATATATATATATATATATATATATATTATATATTATATATTATATATATATATATATATATATATTATATATATATATATATATTATATATATATATTATATTATATATATAATATATATATATATATATCTATATATATATATATATATATATATATATATATATATATATATATATATATATATTATATATATATATATATATATATATATATATAATATATATTATATATATATTATCTATTATATATTATATATATATATAATATATAATATATATATATATATCTATATATTATATTATATCTATATATATTATATATATATCTATATATATATTATATATATATATATATTATATATATATATATATCTATATATAATATATATATTATATTATATATATATATATATATATATATATCTATATATATGAGGTGAGTAAAAAATCCTGCATCACTTTGCAGTAAATATTTTTGAGGCAGGACATATGACTCACTCTTTATAAACATGAATTTTAATGGCAGTGTTAAATTCTATATTAAATAACATGTTTATTTTCCCGAACTTAAAATCTATTTTTCAGATTCTTTTGAATTTATTGCTGGCTTTTTACAAAAATAAATAATTGGTTTAAAGCTTTTTAATATTTATACTTTGGAAAAATCTAATAAAATATAGAATAGTTTGGATGAAAAATATTTTTTAAGGGGTTATTTTTAATCTGAATTGCGCACAAGATTTCAGGAAAGGAAAATAAAATTCGTTTTACTTTTTTTCCTTTGTATTATTTTTATTTTATTTTATTTTTTTATTTTTTTGTAATTTTTTTAGAGAGTGGAGAAGTGGTTGTTAGAATTTTTTGTTTTGAAAGACTTTTAAAGACAGTGGAGAGAGTGTTGAGACTTTTTATTTGAATGGGGTGAGGAGAGGAAGGATATTAAAACGTGTTGAGGGCGCCTTCCGACCTAATTCTGATCGGAAATTGGAACTCCAAATGTTTATTCAATTAAATTCTGATTAGCACGATTCCATCATCGCATCTCCACCGTTTACTTGAATCTTGTAAGGACGCATATTTTCCTTCATAAACAAATTAAGCTATTAAAAAACTATACCAAAGTTCTATGAAGTTCATAATTATTGTTTAAGTATGTATAATTATTACAAAATATATACATTTTTGTCAATTTAAGTTTCAGTAACTCGTTAATTAATATTTTAATTTTTTTTTTCCATTCGAAAACTTACAAATTTATTTATTTATTTACGTATTTTCGTCACTAGAATTTTGTAATTTTTCCAAGTTGTTTTTATGTCCACGAAATTGTCTATTACAGTCATTTTTATCGAGCTTAAAATATAAATAATTGAGTAATTATTATGTCATTTATTTGAAACTTAAAACATTTTAATTTTTTTCTTAAATAGTTGTAAACATTACTATCCAGGCTACGCGATTTATTTCATGAGTATCTCATAAAAACATTATTTTTTTTCGTAAGAGAAAACGGATAGGTAAGTTTTATAAGGATAACTTTATTTTTATTTTACTTACGTAATATATTGTAGCTTCGTTGTTGTTTCAAATTTATTTTTTTATAAATAATGTAATTAAGGCATAATTATTTATCATGTATAACTTAGTACATTTAGAGTATGGTAATTTTTAGTAAAATGAGTGAATTAGGATATATAATATATATATTTTAACTGTCATTTCTTTGAATTCTACACATTCATGTATCGCTAAAATTAGTATTATTATTATTATAATTATTATTATTATTATATGTATGTATATATATATTTTTTCTCTTTTTCAGGTAAGTTAACTATGAATGAGCACAAAAGTCTTTCAAAATGAGTAAGTATACATACCGTGTGCTGCACCCAATAGCATTTGTGATCTGTTTAGTGCTTTTCTTTTTATTTTGCTTCAAGCTTTGGATTTAATTCAGGTATTTGTAATAATTGGCTTTTCATATCTCGAGTAAATGCTTCAAAGGTGAAGTAAAGGAAGTTCTGTTTATAATCTCTTGTACGTAATACAATTAGCATTTTATCGTCCATTTGTTAATTAACATTATTTTTTTAATTGCAAGCATTAGTTAATTTTTATATCACTTTTTTATTTCTATATTTAGTTTGCGAGTTATAATGTAAATGTTTTTAGCAAATTTCCTTCGTAAAGGTAGAATATATATATATATATATATATATATATATATATGTTGTAATTTCACTGGGTATTTAAAAATCTCACTGAGTGGGCAGCGAGTATTTTGAAGCCAAACGAAGTTAATCAAATCATCTGAAGTGAAAAAAATAAAATGTTTCCGCAGTGTTAGAAAATCTAGAGGAAGAACCATTGTTGTCCCAAGGCGATACGATGACTAGCTTTTGATGCAGCATTGCTTGTATATATATTAAGTTAAGGTGTGTATATATATCCATCTCATATTGTAGGTTAGTGAAAAATTAAATTAATTTAGAGCTAGCATTTTTGAGCTCTGTGGCAATTTTGAGACGCTGCGCGTCCTTTTTCTACTCGTTTGTGGAAGGTCGTACGTAAAGGTGTGGTTTGATAGAGAGCCTCTCTTGCAATTAAGTTTGGTTGTTTAGATACAGCTGTTGCATCGTGCAATAGTCCAGGTTGCGTTGTTGTTGCAAGGTTCAGAAAGAAGACCACAAATAGTCACCCTTTTGTTTACCTTTTAAGTTCATGTATTTAAGATCTAAGTTAGGCCCGCATCGAGTCGCAACCCTGAGGTTACCCTGAGGTAGGACCTAATAGGATCTCAAATCCGTAAGTTTTAATTTAGCTTAACTTGGGCTTTAGGTAGAACTTGCCCTTTAGAATTTGGCCGTTCACGGCTCGCTGGGATTTCGAACCCGACAAATAAATAAAATAAACATGGTCTTCGAACCGGATTTCTACCCCAAGACTGTGTCAGTGACCATTTTTCGGCAAAGTTCTGATTGTGCAAATTGTATCCCAAGTTAGGCCTAGACGGGTTGAGTTTATTGAGTAAGGTCCCAGGGTAAAAGTTTTGGTCGCCCAATTGCGAAACTTGGCCAGTCGTCTGTCGTGTCGTTTTGGCTACTTTTTTCGGTTTGGTTAATTTTGGGTTATTATGAATTAAGGTCCCAGGGTTAAAGTTTGGTCGCCCAATTGCGAACTTGGCCAGTCGTCTGTCGTTTTTTTGGCCTACTTTTTTTCCGGTTTGGTTAATTTGGGTTATTATTGAATTAAGGTCCCGGGTAAAGTTTGGTCGCCCAATTGCGAAACTTGGCCAGTCGTCTGTCGTTTTTTTGGCCTACTTTTTTTCGGTTTGGTTAATTTTGGGTTATTATTGAATTAAGGTCCCAGGGTAAAGTTTGGTCGCCCAATTGCGAAACTTGGCCAGTCGTCTGTCGTTTTTTTGGCCTACTTTTTTTCCGGTTTGGTTAAGTTTGGGTCATTATTGAATTAAGGTCCTGGTGTGGAAAATTTGGTATTCCATACTGGTGTTTGGTTAGTACCCGACTCAGCAATTCAGTTTATTTGAAAGTAAAATTTGCGTTTGATCAGTTTGGTTAGTATTTCTGCCAATTCAGCTCATTTGGTATTGAGCCCAAGGGTTTTTACATTGAAGATGAGTGCATCTGAATTGAACAAATTTATAAAAAGGAAGAAGTGCCTACAAAGGTCTAATTACAAGGTCATTGCCACTATAGATTCTGCTATAGAGCAAGAGATTTACGCTTAGTGACTGCGAAGCTTGCCATATTAGAAACTAAAAAGGTTGCTCTAAGTGAGGTAAATGTTAAAATTGAGGCTTATAGAAGAGGATGAAATAGGAAATAACATAATTTACTTTGAAGAGATTATTGATGATATGATTAACGTAGGCCTCCGAGCAAAAGAGTTTAGCAGCTCAGTACAGTTAGAGACCAGGTCTAATAATGAAACACAAACACTCAACAAATGATGCTTGTGAAGTTAAGGTTAACAGATCTGTAGTTCAATTACCGAGCTTGTATCAAAACATTTTCTGGGAGTATTCAGGAATGGCAAGGATGGGCAGACAGTTTTCAATCAGCAGTCATTCTAGTCAAGGTTAAGTGCCGGGAGAAGTTTAATTATTGCGGTCCCTCTTGGAAGGGGAGGCAGCAAAGACTATAGCCGGATACCATAACAGAGGCTAATTATAATGTGGCTGGGATATATTAAAGAAACGGTTTTGGTAAGCCAGAGATTTAATTAAAAGCCACCTCCGTGCACTTTTAACTATACCTCCTGTTAATAATCCTAATAGTTCAAGGAGTTACGGCAGTTATATGATGAATTTGAAAATTAGAACTAGGTCCCTGGACAACTTGGGTGTAGGAATGGAAAAGTATGGTATATATGTTGGTTCCTACACTGGAGTCTAAATTCCTAGCTCAATTTTGCTTGAATTAAGTAGGGACACTCTGCAGAAAATGTGTACATCCCCCTTCAGCAGATGTAAGTCTTAGGCACAGAATTAGCAAGACGAGAGGGAGTTGAGTTGCACAGTGGGGATGTAAACAAGAGGACAAAGGCAGGCACAGCACCAAAGTTTCCACAAAAAGGAAAGCCCAGGTTACAGTGTCAGCTCTACATGCCTCCTCTGAATAAATTAAAGGGAATCAAGGAATGTATATTTGCGAAGGCAACCACAAGTCATATAAATGTGAGGTTGCTGAGGCCTACCCTTTGAGGAGAGAAAGGACGGTAACTAAGTCCACAGCATGTTTTAAATGTTTTTGAAAGGTCATAGAGCAAGGTTTTGTAAGTTTAAAATTTTGTGCAAAAAATGTCATGGTAGGCATCAGCCATATTAGTGAAAACACTCTTAGTAGGCCTACCCAGAAGTAGAGACATCAGTGGACATGCCACTGCTATGCAAGGGAGTAAAAGTAAAGGGGGATTATGCAAAACTGCAGCCTTATAATTGGGAATGAGGAGAAGCTACTGTAAGAGTGTTGTTTGATAGTGGTCCAGTGTTTTATTAAGACCAGAATTTCCAGAAAAATTGAAGTTTAAAGAACTTAAGAGGAAAATTTAAGAATTTCTGGGTTTGGGGGTTCCGTTCAAAACCGAACCAAATTTAAGAAGGTAGAAGTTCTGGTTAAAGGGTTGTTACCGCAAAGTCCCACTATCAAGGTCCAAGCTGTAGAGATTGAGGAACTTTGTGCTCCAGTCACTACTTGTTTAGATATGGCATGTGTCCAAGAATTGCAAGTTAAAGGAATTAATTTGGGCAATAATAAGTTTGAGGGAACAGAAGATATTAGTCTTTGATTGGAGCTGACTATTATTGGGACTTCATCACTGGTAATATTGTCCGTACATCTCAAGGCCCAGTAGCTATTGAAAGTAAGCTAGGCTGGATGCTACATGGTAGTTATTGCAATGAAATGGAAGTTAAGGCTCTCTTTGTTAAGATTGAGGAGAACAGCCATGGTCTGGAAAGGCATTTGAAAGCGTTTTGGGAACTGAATCTATTGGTATAAAGGACAACCAGGCAAGTACAGTGAACAATGATGTTTTAGAGCACTTTGAAAAAGGGATTGGGTTTAGAGATGTTGCTATGAAGTTGGCCTACCATGGAAGGATTCTTGCAAACCCGGTTCAAACCTTCAGCTAGCTAATCGGAGGTTGGAGACTTCATTGTACAGGCTAAGAAAAAATGAGGAGTTGTTAATTGAATACGATGAGGCCATCCTAAGTTATGTAAGGGAGGGCTATGCTGAAGGGTGCAAGGTGAGCTGGTGAGCCAGGAGGCACATTATCTGCCACAACCATGCAGTGGTACGGCGAGACAAAACTACCACCAAACTGAGGGTAGTTTTTGATGGCTCAGCCAAGGACAAAGGTGGTGTGTCCTTGAATGACTGTTTGGATGCTGGGCCAAATTTAAATGCAGATTTATTTTCCTTGTTACTGAGATTCAGGTTTGGTAGAGTAGCATTGACTGCAGATGTGAAGCAAGCCTTTTTGCGGATAAAGTTAAAACCAGAGGACAGAGATGCAGTAAGGTATCTGTGGGGTGGATACGAAAGACTTGTTGGAAAATGAACCTAAGGTTCAAGCATATAGAATGAAGTCAGTGTTGTTTGGCCTCAGCTCCAGTCCATTTCTGTTGGCAGCTACTATGCAGTACCATTTTAAGAAATTCTGAAGTCTATCCTAACACTATTGAACACATAAGGAAAAAATTTTATGTTGATGATTTGCTATGTTCCGTGGATATACAGAAATGGCTAAACAGATATTCATGGAGGCTAGAGCTATAATGAGGGAGGCTGGCATGGAGCTCAGAAAATGGCAGACCAATCATTCGCAATTACAAGAGTTTATGAGTCATTCCTCTGTAGTACCTGACGCAGCAGAAAGTATTGAGGATTCTGGTATTAAGGAGTTGTGGAATAGACGCAAAGGTGCTAGGCATCGTTTGGCAGCAAGATGATGATTTGTTACCTTCAATGGGAAATCTTTAGTAGAGCTGGCCGAGAATGAGACAAGGTGGACAAAAACGTACAGCTCTTAGTTTGGCTTCGAAGGTCTTTGATCCTCTTGAATTCCTGGCTCCATTTGTGATAAAGTCAAAAATTTGGTTTCAGAGCCTCTGGGAAATTGGACTTGGTTGGGACCAAGAGTTACCTGATCATATGTGTAAGGTGGAAATATTGGTTCAAAGAATTGGCACATCTTGGAGACATTGAAATCCCAAGATGGTACTTTGGAGAGTTGAACAATAGTCCAGACAATTTGGAGCTGCACATCTTTGTGATGCAAGTGAGGAAGCCTATGCAACTTGTATTTATATAAGAGGCGCATTGCAAGAAGAAGTAAGTTGCAGGTTGGTTGCGGCAAAGATAGAGTAGCACCTTGAAAAGGCTTTCTGTTCCAGGTTGGAATGATGGGTGCCGTTATTGCTAGTCGGCTTGCAATTACAATGCGAAAGTCTTTGGCTCTCTATGAAATTCCAAGCTATTATTGGACAGACTCCACTATAGTTTGGCACTGGTTAAGAAGTCAGGCAAGGAAATGGAAACCATTTGTTGCCAATAGGGTGGGAGGAAATTCAAGCGCACACAGATCCCAAGCAATGGAAGCATTGTCCAGGCATCCAAAACCCCGCTGATTACCAACACGAGGAATTTCGGTGAAAGATCTTTCACAATCAGTTTGTGGTGGAATGGGCCAGAGTGGCTAAACTTGGAAGTGAAAACTGGCCTTCTAATCAGCCTATTGTAGGAGAATGCCAGGCTGAAGAAGCATGGGTGAGTGAGGTGAGAAAATGCGCTGTGAACAGTTGTCAAGTTATGCAGCAGGACCCCATATTGAGGCTTGAGGACATTAGCAGTCTGAAAAGATTGTTAAGAGTGACAGCATGGGTATATAGATTTACCAACAACATTAAGGGAGAACAAGAAGGGAAGGAATTCTGAACAGTAATGAGATTCAGCAAGCCAGGAAATACTGGGTGGTGATATATGCAGAAGAAAAAATTTGGTGAAGAGAGAGAATTGCTCACCAGCCATCCATTACAGGTTCTACCAACACATTCTGCGCTCAAGGGTTTGGATGTGTTTTTGGATCAGGATTTATGAGAGTAGGGAGTAGACTACAGTTTTCTGGGCTTCCAGAGGAGAAAAGACATCCAATTTTGCTACCTTCTGGGGGGCACTTTGTGGACCTTTTGATCCTGGATACTCATCATAAGCTGTTACATGCTGGAGTTAGAGAAGTGATAATAGAGATTAGACAACAATTTTGGATTCTCAAAATTAGACAAGTAGTGAAAAAGGTCTTGCATAAATGTGTGGTTTGCAAGCGTTGGAGTGCAAAGCCTTATTATGAAAAGGTGGCTCCACTTCCAAGAGAACGGTGTGTCTATACTGCCCCATTTGATGTAGTGGGAGTAGACTTTGCAGGCCAGTCTATGTGTATGAGCGAGGGGAGTCTAACAAAGGTTATATATGTCTTTTCACCTGTGCTACCACCAGAGCAATCCATTTGGAGTGGTAAGCAACTTAAGTAGTGATGTATTTCTTTTGGCCTTTAAACGGTTTGTGAACAGAAGGGGTTTCCCAAATAAAATCATATCGGATAATGCAAAACCTTCAAAAAGGCTGCAAAGGAACTCCAAGAAATTTGGTCCTTGCTAAAAGAGGAAGGATTCCAATCCTACTTTTCACACCAAGGGGTACAGTGGAGTTTATTGTTGAGAGAGCACCATGGTGGGGAGGATTTTGGGAAAGGCTAGTGAGAAGTGTAAAGTGTCCATTAAAGAAACTTTAGCTAATGCTCATTTGAGCAAAGAAGAATTCTCTACTGTTTTTTGTGAAGTAGAAGCAATGGTGAACAGTAGGCCTATCACTTTTGTTTACAACAGTAGGCAGGATGCAGAGCCATTGACACCAAATCATTTTCTTTGTGGTAAACGATTACATCAAACCCAGTGTGCCAGAAGACTTGCAGCCCATCCAGAGCACTCAAGGAAGTTTAACCAGACGGTTCAGGTACCTTGAAGAGCTACAAGATCAGTTATGGAAGAGGTGGCAGATGGAATACTTGCCAGAACTCAATTATTACCCATCAGGCAAGGTAAAGGGCTCCAATGCAAATTGTATCAAGGTGGGAGAAGGGGTAATGATTGGGGATGAAAGACCAAGGCAATGCTGGAAGCTTGGCATAATTGAAGAGTTGTTTGTTGGCAAAGACAATTTAGTTAGGTCTGCACTGGTAAAGACTTCAGGAGGAAAGTTAAAGAGACCTATACAAAACTCTATGCTTTAGAAATCAGCAAAACACAGATAGTCAAGATGAAACATTTGAGTTACAGCCTCATGAAGAAGGCTTGGCTAACCTTGCAGAAGGTAATGACAACAATGCCTCTTCGGTGGGGAGTGTTAGAAAATCTAAAGAGGAAGAACCATTGTTGTCCCAAGGCGATACGATGACTAAGCTGATTGATGCAGCATTGCTTGTATATATATTAAATTAAGGTGTGTGTATATATCCATCTCATAATTGTAAGGTTAGTGAAAAATTAAATTAATTTAGAGCTAGCATTTTTGAGCTCTTGTGGCATCATTGTTTGGTCACACTGTTGGCATCATTTTGAGACGCTGCGCGTCTTTTCTACTCGTTTGTGAAGGTCGTACGTTAAAGGTGTGGTTTGATAGAGAGCTCTCTTGCAATTAAGTTTGGTGTTTAGATACATGATTGTTGCATCGTGCAATAGTCCAGGTTGCGTTGTTGTTGCAAGGTTCAGAAAGAAGACCACAAATAGTACCCTTTTGTTTACCTTTTAAGTTCATGTAATTTAAGATCTAAGTTAGGCCCGCATCGAGTCAGCAACCCTGAGGTTAACCCTGAGGTAGGACCTAATAGGATCTCAAATCCGTAAGTTTTAATTTAGCTTAACTTGGGCTTTAGGTAGAACTTGCCTTTAGAATTTGGCCGTTCACGGCTCAGCTGGGATTTCGAACCCGACAAATAAATAAAATAACACGCAGCAACTGTAATTAATGCAAGAAATTTGGGTATTTTTGTAAAAAAAAAATCACCTTCATTAAAAGTTATGTTCACGATTCTAAATTAATCAATTGACCGTTTAGTTTAATTTGAATTAAATGAAATATCGGTGTTATTATAGAAAAAAAAATGCCTTTCGCATTTTATTCCAAATCGATGTTTTGTTCCGTAAAAACTTTATTTTTTACGAAGTTTTCACGGTTTCTTTGAGTTGTACCTTTGCTGTTACGTTTTCTCTGGTTCATTTATCATATAATAATAATTTAACTAATAATAATAATAATTACCTGAATGATCAGTATCTGCAGCGTAAGTAGTTTCTGAAAGCTCTATGCTGTTGTATACAGCTGGCAATATCTCTCTCTCTCTCTCTCTCTGTATATATATCTATATATATATAATATATATTATATATATATAATATCTATATATATATATATATATATATATATATACGTTTCCCTTTGCTGAAGTGAATGTATTCTGGGAGTCGTGCCAATAAGTTTCAGTGTTAATGGAATTAAGTTTTCCCAAATAGTGTTTGAATGAAGTCTCTTCTTTTCATTTCTTTATTAAGTGAGGGAAAAGAGGGGAGGGATTTCGTAAGGGATTCTTCACCATACAAGGAGATCCTCATAAAAGGGGACTCATTAATTAATGGGATCCTTATAAAAGGAAATTCCCTTTAATGAAGACTTTTATGAAAGAGGATCTTCATGTACAGGGTGAGTCTCTTAAAAGGGATACCCTCATTAGGAGATGAAGGAGGGGTGGAGTATAGAAAAAGGTGTTCACCTTTAAAGAGGGGTTTTCATTTAAAAAGGACCCCTCATACAAATTGATCCTCTGAAAACAGAAGTAACAACTCAAATTAGAAAACGAACAGGGCTCCCAAAATTAATTAAAACAATGGTAATTTTCAGTTAAATTAAACTCTATCAGTTCATGAAAAATAAATGAAGAAAATTTGATTACGCATCGTTGTTATAAAAAAAAATTACTTTACCGCTTTTAATGAAAAATTTAAGACAATAATTTTGAATGTGTGAAGTAAACTGCCTTAAATTACCAAAGACTTTATAATAGTATGCCTTACCATAGTCGTGAAATCAAAGAAAACAAAATTTGAAGACTAATTAAAGTTTAACATCTAAGGATTCTTAAACAGCTCGAATTTGTATTTGATGCAAGTTAGCAATGACATACTTAAAAGTAAACATACACAATTTGGGGCTGTTTAAGAATCCTTAAATATTTAACATTAGTTTCCCTTTAAATTTTGTTTTCTTTGATTTGACGACTATGGGAAGACGTACTATTATAAAGTTTGTTAACTTTAGGCAGTTTATTTCACAAACAAAAAATTGTTTTAAAACTTCCATTAAAAGAGTTAATTTTTTGCGATACTGATGCATAATTATATTTTATTAATTTATTTTTTATTAGCTGAGAGAGTTTATTTCATTGAAAGTCGCCATTGCTTCGATTAATTTTGTGAGCCCTGTTCGTTTTGTACTTTGCGTTGTCACTTCTGTCTTATTGTCTCTTACTGTCTCGAGAGGATTTATATAAATTGTAGCCATTTTTGGACGAATTATTTCCTCATTAAAAATCAATACATGATTCAGATTCCAAGAACCCTTGGAATGATCACCTAATCGCGTAATCCATTACCTAGTCGCAAACTCCCGCCTCTTTGGCGCTTGTCTCCATTTACACACTTCACAAACCTCTTCCATTTCCCGGTTTCTCGTTAATTCTTTTGCCACACACATACAGGGCCGGTGAGAGCTGCTCCGGGCCCCGGGAAAGAATTGGTATATGGGCCCCCCTGTTTACTCAGTATTCTCTTATGAATGTTTTTTGTGTACATAACAAGCAAACTGATTATATGTCCAAGTCACTATTCAAAACATACAGTATGATAATCTTTATAAAATGTATGTTCATTAATTATATTTCCTCTCTGTTACTTCATCAATTGCTTTATTAATATTTTTAGATTTTATCCCCCCTCTTTCCGGGCCCCCTAGAGGCCCTGGCCCGGGGGATTTAACCCGGCTTCCCCGTCCTCTCGGCGACACACACACACACACACACACACATATATATATATATACACACACACACACACACACATATATATATTATATATATATATATATACACACACACACACACACACACACATATATATATATATATATCAATTCTACGTTCATTCACACATTTACTAACTACACCTTCTATATTTTAAGCGGTCTTCCTCTACTTCTCGCAGCTTCTCACTATTATACAGATTTTCCACAACGCTCTTATCATTAATTAATTAATTATCAATGACCTTTTCGCCCCCACAGGATTGCCAGCATGTCACCATTATCTCTTTTTGTCATTTCTTTATAATTTTGTCACTTTTTCAAAAATTTTACCCATTATTCACATTTTATTTTATTTTTAAAATATTAAAATGTGCAATAAAGTGTAATTTACATCTTTAAGAAACTACAGTGTGTTCATAAAGTCACGCGAGTGAATATGGTGGTGTACATGCATATTCACTCGCGTGACTTTATGAAACATCCTCTGTACTTACGAATAGTAATTTTATAATACTACCCCTTATTATATAAAAGTATGGTTTTTTTCTGTTTATATTCACTACACATTCTTATTAAAATGTTAAATGAAGCAGCAGCATTCTAGAATGTCATCCATGACTGAGTGTAAATGAGAGTTAGGTTTGCTTACTCCCTAATTCTAAGTTGTAATCATTTTTATGTCTATTCTTCCTGTTTCTTCCTTCCTCTCCTCTTAATATTCATAGGTCTAACTTGATTACTTGTTTACTTACGAGAGATGAGTGAAAGCTAAATTTAATAATGGCTGGCTAAAAGTCGTATAATAAAAGATTTAAAACTGGTACTTCGTGCGAGTTTAAAAATTCTCCAAAAATGTGTTGTTATATTTGCTACAAACATTGTTATTTTCAGGAATGTTTTCGAGCAATTGGTCAAAATTCTTGGTATAATATTCATTTAAAAAATATGACTCTAAAAGCTAATCCAGTACAACTTACTTTATATGATAAATGTTTATTCAGATGTTGGCCCTGACTATCAAACAAATAGGAAAGATTGAAAGAGAAATGTCACTAAGTACGGAAATTTTTTTTTAGATTAAATTCCTGTAGCGAGGTTGCACCTATGAAAACTTTGACCCAGACATGAAATAGGGTGGTCCAAAAAGTTGACCCCAAAATAATTTATTGCACATTATTTTGGGGAACAGCTTTATGGATATTATGAACCTGTATGTTTTTCAATTATTTATTTCGTTTTGGTTGTCTGGGGCATTTTAAGGTTTTCTTTAGAACTATGGGTGGTATTGTTCAAGAACTATGGATGGTATTGTTTAAGAAATAATACAGAAACACTTCCATTGTCACGATAATATACTGTAGCTCAGCTACATTAACTTTTTATAAGAGTAAAGTATGATTGAGTGTATTGGGTCCACAGTATGTATTTTATGAATTAATAATGAAATGTAGGCTGATAGTGTATATATAATTATATGGCCTATACATATGCAGCAAAGACAAGTCAGATCAAACATTTTAATTTTAAATTGACGTGGAGAAGTGTCCCCTTTTTGTAATTTTTTTTTCGCTCTTCTTTGATTGGGTTATCACTGAAAGCCCTAACTCCACACCTTTCCGGAACATTCTCATTTCTCATGCTACAATCATACTACTAATATTATTCATCTCTTCTGCGTTCATTTTTGACGGTAAACTATCATGCCAAGCGAGTGTCTCGCTTCTAAACATCAGCGTCAGCACCAATACAGCTTCATGTGAAACTTTTGCCGCATCTACACTCAAGCATTTCTTACAACGCTTTTGTAGCACCTATGACTCGTCTACTTCGCTTCATTCTACTTTGAACATCCACTGAACCTTTTACTTCTTTTGTCAGTCAAGACACCCTAAATATTTAAAGTCTTTCACAACCTCTAAATTTTTCCCATTCACCGCAGTATTACGTGCCGATTGACCTTCAGTAATCTCCTTTAATATACGTTAACAAAACTTGTAACTGCTCTTCATTCATTCATTCTCTGATTCACTCGTACGTATCACATCATCAGCATATACATCAGATGCTACAGTTGCCACTTATTCTCTTCTAAATTTAGATTTATTCCTCCCTCTTCACCATTTTTACTTTCATCTTGCACATTATGGTTATACCGTCCATATATATATACATGAAACAGCCATGGCGACATCACAACATTAATATATTACTAACTGCATGCTACTGAGGTGTATGATTTGAATACAATCAATCCAGCAAGAAATGAGACGTTTAGTAAACGTCCTGAACGTTTTGTTGACGTTTAGTAAACATCCTATTCCTTGCTGGCAAGTGTATAATTTGCTTACCTGATTGTATATGCTGGGACCGATGGTATACGCAATAACTGCACTGTATTATTATTATTATTATTATTATTATTATTATTATAGTATATATAAATTGTACACATAAAAAACAACGTAACTTACTGCACAAACAACTAAACGGACGATAACCTTTACGCATCTCGGATTCTACATTTTAGATATACAAAAGCAACAACACACGTCCTTTTAAGAATTATTATTAGTGAACCACTTACTTGACTCACCTTTAATTAGCTATTACACAAACGCTACTACCCACACAGAAACCTTTCATTGTATTTAACAACTTAGCAGTGACAGCATACATTCTAAGCACTTGTCACGAGTCACATCTATTCACTTTATCACATACTTTCGCCAAATCCTTAAATGTCATAAAACCTCGTTCTTTTCATCACTTACTTTCTCCGTCAGCAAAATCTCATTGCAAACACTTCATCCATACATTCTCTCCCTTTTCTTCTCGTGAAACGTAAACCGTATGTTTTATCACGTGGATCGGTTGGTTAGGCACTGGAATCATACTGCAAAAGCCCGTGTTCGAATCCCACTGCGGTCACGTTTTGATTTGGGTCAACTACGTGACTGCTCAGGCTCAGCTGACTCCCGCATGGGGTTCACCCCCCACCCCCACTCCCTGTAGGGAAACGGGGGTTGTCAGTGTTACCCGGTTTTTACTTTCCACTAATTAATAAATGATAATTAACTAAATTTTATAATTTTAATTAATAAACATTTTTCTCGCCTGTGATGAAACCTTAATTTTTTATTAAATAACAAATTAATCTTGAAGTTTTTTAATATATTAAGAGGAATAACTCATTTTAATAACAGTATTTTAACAAGTAATAAAGAACGTATGATAATAATTACAAATTTAAGATTGTCTATATAACTTTAGTATTAATTCTGCAAAATTTTCTCTCGTGTGTATATATATATATATATATATATATATACATACACAGGGACGTAGACAAGGGAGTGGGGTGCTACGGGGACTTCAGCCGCCCCCGAAATAAAATCATAGGTTTGATATTTCTATGCATTACTTATGAATAAGTACGCCATGCCAAGTACCTTCAACGCATGTTTAATTATTGTAATACATTTAGAAATGTGTTTTACTCATTTACACACTTTAATATATATATATATATATATATATATAATATGATACACACAGACAGTGCATGGAACAAGGAACTCTTCTGGGATAATTAAATCCACTATAGTCCGAATAAGTAATGGTAAATGACAAATACCATAGTTTTTCTTTTTCATGATGCTAGCCCGACGTGGGCAACGGGTCACTCGCAAAGAGGTCCCATAAATATAGCTTCCCTCACCAGCTATCTGCAAAGCAGACAGGATCCAGCTTTGGGACATGGATCTAGGGTTTAAAGCAGCCTAGCCCTGCTACATTTAGAACCTCAATATAAGCAAAAGACTCGCTGCCTTCACGTCAGATTGAATGCATCAAAGAAAAAGAAAAAGGGGTAACTATTATATTTTAGCCAAAAACCAAAACTTAAACTCAACTGGCAGAATTGAGCGTCCACTTTTCAAGGCACATAACATGTCCGTTTCAAGATGGGAATGAACTCAGAATGGTCCCCTGAGTTTTTTATGATACACACAGACAGTGCATGGAACAAGGAACTCTCTGGGATAATTAAATCCACTATAGTCCGAATAAGTAATGGTAAATGACAAATACCTAGTTTTCTTTTTCATGATGCTAGCCCGACGTGGGCAACGGGTCACTCGCAAAGAGGTCCCATAAATATAGCTTCCCTCACCAGCTATCTGCAAAGCAGACAGGATCCAGCTTTGGGACATGGATCTAGGGTTTAAAGAACCTAGCCATGGTACATTTAGAACCTCAATATAAGCAAAAGATCGCCAGTTGAGGTTTAAGTTTTGGTTTTTGGCTAAAAATATAATAGTTACCCCTTTTTCTTTTTCTTTGATGCATTCAATCTGACGTGAAGGCAGCGAGTCTTTTGCTTATATTGAGGTTCTAAATGTAGCATGGCTAGGTGCTTAAACCCTAGATCCATGTCCCAAAGCTGGATCCTGTCTGCTTTGCAGATAGCTGGTGAGGGAAGCTATATTTATGGGACCCCTCTGCGAGTGACCCGTTTGCCCACGTCGGGCTAGCATCATGAAAAAGAAAAACTATGGTATTTGTCATTTACCATTACTTATTCGGACTATAGTGGATTTAATTATCCCAGAAGAGTTCCTTGTTCCATGCACTGTCTGTGTATCATAAAAAACTCAGGGGACCATTCTGAGTTCATTCCCATATATATATATATATATATATATATATATATATATATATATATATATATATACATATATATGGGATGAATTTCACTACATCATTCATTCATTCACGTGTTTAATTGTGAAATTCATCTTATATATATATATATATATATATATATATATATATATATATATATATATATATATATATATATATATATATATATATGAGGAACTTCACTAAAAGTAAAATCCATTAAAAATTATTCGTCTGACCTTAAAAAGGCCGTTTGCATTCAAATGGGGTTTTCCTTTGAGAACCTTCGACAAAAGGGTTAATGGAGAGAAATGGGTCATATCCCATTTACCCATTTGCGGGCAAATGGCAACATAATGTCAACATATATATGGTGATGAAGCGTGACGAACACCACTTTTAATGTTGGAATGTGACAAAGTACTACGAAGTATAAGCAATTTGTTACAGAAAATGGAAGGTTAAAGTAGAAAGAACGAAGTATTTATCTGTAACGTTGGATTTAGCTTTTAGTTTTACAGTTCGGGAAAAAAGTTCACCGAGGAAAAGTTTCTGAAAGCATCGAGAAATTACTAATTGGTGGTAATATGTTTTTCTTTGGATATTTTATTCTTTTTGACGACAGTAATAAAATTTTAGGAACAAAATCCAGTACTTTTTATACTTTTTAGAAATTAATTTCTAGTCGAACTTTTTTTCCGAAGGTGTACGTATGACACCAGTAAAGCAAATGAGCTGCTTCAAATTCAGAAGTGCTTGACTTACACGCGACTTATTATATTCTCTCCCATTAAAAAACAAAAAATCCTTTTATTGCAATAACCGCACTTTGTATGAGATGCTTTATAAAAGCGAGAGAATATAATGAAATGTGGTCAAGCACTGCTAAAACGTCACCGAATCGGAAAGAGGATTATTGTTACAGTCCGGGATGGCTCGTTAAGGCAGTGGCTTTGGATACCTCGCCACGCGGTTTTTTGGTCACAAAGGTGTCCAGTTTTTCTTTAAGGTGCTTGTTCGATTTTTTCGTCCAGTCACTACACTACAAGCATATTATATATATATATAGATATATATATATATATATGATACACACAGACTGTGCATGGAACAAGGAACTCCTAGGAAAATTAAATCCACTATAGTCCGAATAAGTAATGGTAAATGACAATTACTAGAGTTTTTTCTTTTTCATGATGCTAGCCCGACGTGGGCAACGGGTCACTCGCAAAGAGGTCCCAAAAATATAGCTTCCCTCACCAGCTATCTGCAAAGCAGATAGGATCCAACTTTGGGAAGGATCTAGGGTTTAAAGCAGCCTAGCCCAGCTACACTTAGAACCTCAATATAAGCAAAAGACTCGCTGCCTTCACGTCAGATTGAATACATCAAAGAAAAAGGGGTAACTCTTATATTTTTAGCCAAAAACCAAAACTTAAACCTCAACTGGCAGAATATATATATATATATATATATATATATATATATATATATATATATATATATATATATACAGGGTGTTTGAAAACTTTCTGTACAAATTGTAATGGGGGATAGGCAACACCAAGACAAACCCTTTTCGTCTATAAGTGTATGTCCGCTGACGTCACCATTCGGCGCGAGAGGGCGCCGCTGCAATTGGCTAAAAGGTGAAGTGGGCTAGACTCGCGCTTGCCGCGGGCATTCTTAAATCGGACGTAGTACGCGTAACATGGAGCGCTTCACGACTGCTGAGATGGCTGACATGCATATGGGTATGGAGCTGCCAATGGAAACGGAAGAGCTGCTGTGAGGTGTACCGACAGCGCTTCCCAAACAGACGTGTGCCAAACCACCAAACGTTTGCGCATTTGCATCGGCGACTGCGAGAAACTGGAACATTCCATGCAAACATGCATGACACTGGTCGGGAGAGAAACGTGCGCACTCCTGACATGGAAGAAGAAATCCTACGGCGATTTGAGGACAATCCAAGCGCAAGCACGCGAGGTGTTGCACGTATCCTCGGTGTGAACCACGACCTGGTCTGGAGAGTGTTGCACGTATCCTCGGTGTGAACACGACCTGGTCTGGAGAGTGTTGCACGAGCAGCAGTTACATCCGTTTCATCGTCAGAGAGTCCAGGCATTACAACCTCGGGATTACCCTCTTCGTGTGGAATTCGCACGCTGGTTTCTGCAGCAGACAGCGGTGCAGCCTAATTTTCCGGCTTATGTGCTGTTCTCAGATGAGGCCTGTTTCACACGTGAGGGTTGTTTAACATGCACAATTCTCACGTGTGGGCGCACGCAAATCCACATGCTACACGGGTGCATGCTCATCAAGAACAGTTCGCCGTCAATGTTTGGGGGGGTATCGTCCATGGCAAGTTGATTGGGCCGTACTTGCTGCCTGCCCGACTCGACGGGCGGGTTTATCGGATATTTCTTGAAGAAACGTTGCCGGAACTGCTGGAAGATGTTCCCGTAGCTATTCGTAGACGAATGTGGTTTCAACACGACGGGGCCCCAGCACACTCCAGCAACGATGTGCGGGATTATCTGAACGCCACTTTTGGGGACCGATGGATAGGCCGGGGTGGGCCCGTAGCCTGGCCACCGAGATCGCCCGATTTAACATGCCTCGATTTCTTCCTGTGGGGACACATGAAGAACCTCGTGTACGAGACTCCCATTTACTCAGAAGAAGACCTTGTAGCAAGAATCGCTGTCGCCGCTGGAACTGTTCCCGAAATGCCGGGAATCTTTCGACGTGTACGTCGGTCAATGCTTCGACGCTGTCGGGCATGCATTGATGCTACCGGTCGCAACTTTCAGCACCTTCTTTAAATAAACATGTTACGCGTACTATGTCCGATTTAAGAATGCCCGCGGCAAGCGCGAGTCTAGCCCACTTCACCTTTTAGCCAATTGCAGCGGCGCCCTCTCGCGCCGAATGGTGACGTCAGCGGACATACACTTATAGACGAAAAGGGTTTGTCTTGGTGTTGCCTATCCCCCATTACAATTGTACAGAAAGTTTTCAAACACCCTGTATATATATATATATATATATATATATATATTATATATATATATTATATATATATATATATACTGTATATATATATATATATATATTAACTGCAAACAACACAGTATAATTAACCCTTTAAGCCCTGAATTTTTTGTAGGGTTAAGTTATGAATGCGTGTATTTGAAACGTTAGCAATTGGCATCTTCAGTCCTTAAAGGGTTAATGTAAAGAACGACGCTTGTGTAGAAGAACGTTCCGCACAAGATGAAGAGGGAGAACGAACAAATGAAAAATGAGGTAACCACCCTGGATCTTCCGATTGCCGGTCAGATATGCTATCCACTACACCATAGGCCTTGATTAATCAGAAGTCGTAATTCTCCTACATTCGAGCAGAAACCAATGCCCTGAGGGGGCACCTTCGCATGCCGTACATATATATACATTTTAACTGCAAACAACACACAGTATAATTAATGTAAAGAACGTTCTTCTACACAAGCGTCGTTCTTTACATTAATTATACTGTGTGTTGTTTGCAGTTAAATGTATATATATGTACGGCATGCGAAGGTGCCCCCTCAGGGCATTGGTTTCTGCTCGTATGTAGGAGAATTACGACTTCTGATTAATCGAGGCCCATGGTGTAGTGGATAGCATATCTGACCGGCAATCGGAAGATCCCGGGTGGTTACCTCATTTTTCATTTGTTCGTTCTCCCTCCTCATCTTGTGCAGAACGTTCTTCTACACAAGCGTCGTTCTTTACTTATATATATATATATATACACACACTTTAGGTACACTTTAGGTGAGTTCGAACGACGGTTCAGGATCGACCTACGTCGACCTCTCTGCAGCATCCCGCCTTATTTGCGGGATTTGGTGAAGGAGGGAATTGCTGTCTCATCTCCTCCTGCCCTTGTAACCAGCCACGCATGGCTGGTCAGGGACTTTGCACAGGAATCTGTCCAGCTAGTTCTTGAAGTTATTCAGGTCGGTGTGCTGGAGATTACTCACTTCTCTCGGTAGGGCATTGAAAAGCTTTGGGCCTCGTATTTTGAGGGTATTTTCCATTCTCGTTTTCATGGCTCCTTGTTCCACAGCAGCTGGGACGGTACAAAATCTGCCTCTTCTCTCATTCCAGTTTGTTTCTATTTCATTTCTAAGGTTAGGACAGAGCCCTCAAGTGTTTTCCATATGTATATTATTGTGTACCGCTCGCGCCTTCTTTCGAGAGAGTCGAGTTTCAGTGATTGAAGTCGAGACCAGTAGTCTTCACCTTCCATTTCCTCTATCTTAGATATAAAAGTCCTTTGTATAACTTCAGTGTTCGCACTGTCTCGTTTTCTTTCTGTATGGGCTTGTGAGTACTGAGCAATACTCAATTATTGGTAGGACTAGACTCTTCCATAATTTGAGTACGATGTTTGCTTTTCTCCTGCGGAAGCCCCTCCAGATGATTCCCATTATTTTTCTAGCCGTTGTAATTTTGATGTTATAGTGCTCTCTGAATTCTGCATCCGACGACATTATTACTCCAAGATCCCTGACTTGTGGATTTGGTGCTATCTGTTTGACTTGGAGTTTTGTACCCTTTTTTCTGTAACTCCTTGTTATTACCATATCTTAGAAGTTGGAATTTTTCTTCGTTGAACTTCATATTGTTGTCTTCTGCCCACTGGAATAATGTTTCAATGTCGTTTTGTAATCTTTCTATGTCACCTTCGTTCAATATTTCCTTGCATATCTTTGTGTCATCTGCGAAACATGATACAATACTGTCATTGATATCTGCATCATATCTGCAATCATTATTATGAACAGCAAGGGAGCTAGTACTGTCCCTTGTGGGACAGAGCTCTCTACTTCCGAGACTTCCGATTTGACTCCATTTACCACCACTCTTTGTGTTCTTTGCGTCAAGAAATTAAATATCCATCTTCCCAGCTTTCCAGTAATTCCTGTATTCTTAAGTTTATGTGCTATAATTCCATGGTCACATTTATCGAAGGCTTTAGCAAAGTCAGTATAGATTACATCTATGTTTTGTCCTCGACACAGTGTTTCCATATTTTCTCCTGGTGGTCTAATAGCTGTGATAGGCATGATCTTCCAGCCCTGAAACCATGTTGATTTGGGTTGTATAAGTTCTTTTCTTGTAGGTAGTAGGTAGTTTCGCTTCTAATTATACGTTCAAAGCACTTTATAAGGTGTGAGGTGAGAGCTACCGGCCGATAATTCTTGGGCATTGCTCTGTTACCACCTTTGAATAAAGGGCAATGTTCGCGTTCTTTAATGGCAGTGGAATTTGTCCTGTGTCGAGTGATTTCCTCCATAGTAAGTATAGCGGTTTGGCAATACTCTCTTTACATTTCTTCAGAAATGTGGCACTCCATGTGTCTGGCCCTGGTGCCGAATTGTCTCGCATCTGTGATAGAGCCTTAATTACATCTCCTTCCGAGAACTCTAAGTCCATTAATAGGTTTGTGCCAGAATTTGTCCTTGGCTGATTTGTATCAATGTCGAAAAATTCATCTGCGTTTTCTACTTTCATCTCGGACTTAGGGGTGCTAAACACAGAGTTAAATTGTTCCTTAAGCAGTTCGCTCATTTTTTGGGGTCATTTGTGTGTTTGGCCTCCCCGTCTATCAACGGACCAATACTCTCTTTGCACTGCATTTTCCTTTTCGCAAAAGTGTAGAAGTATTTTGGGTTATTTTTTGTTTTCTGTTACCTTGTTTTCCTCCTCGTTTGTCTTATGTATGAAC
>JAJOZX010005183.1:287500-315000 GCA_023014485.1 Bathynomus jamesi
TAGCGCCAATATGTAATGGAATAAAGAGATGTTAAACAAAGGAGATGGCTGAAAAATGGAAGAAATAGAGAGGAAGTGAACGAAGTTGCTGGAAAGTGAAGGAAATGGAGGAAAAGTGAAGCGAGTGTCGTGGAAGTGGTGAAAATAGCGGGAAAAGAAGAAAAGATGAGCGAAAGCCAAAACGTGAAAGAAGATTTAAACAATTTAATAATTGCATTTAAAGAAATGTTGGGCTCAGGTTAACAATAGTGGACAATTTTTTAAAAAATAAATTGCTTATTAGACTTTTAATAGATCATACAACCGCATTTAAGTGGTTTTTGGTAAGTTAGTTAGGTTAGTTTGTTAGGTTAGATTATATTAGATTAGATTAGAGTAATTACCTTAGAATTTTTGCATCGCGCGCATTATAGTCTATATCGATCACAGATTCCCTTGATAATTAAAAATTTTCTTGAATTCCTACTTGTACAACGTCTTTCGCGCAAAACATAGTCTTTTAATACATTCATCTTCAATAATTTATTAATTAAATTCTCTTTTTGTTTCGCACAATTTTATGACATCTATAAAATTTGTCACATTTTCAAACGACATATTGGCACCTTCCAAGATGAAAAATAACTAGTTTAGGTCTTGCGACTTGGAACGTATATCCACCACGCTTAAGTGACGTGAAAAAAACCCTAATAAATCTATACGGTACACCAACTAGTCCCGTGTTTAACTATTAATTATAGATTTATTTACAATTTCTATTTACCAAAACCACTTTTGACGTAAAAGGCTATCTGGAATTTATTGATCATTTTAATTTTTTTTAAATAAAACCCCCCAAAAAAATTATTCACTATTATTAACTTTTAGCAAATGTTGTTTTGCATCTCGGTGAAATCAACGAGGAAGAAGACATTTATGATTGGCACATAAAGGGTCATTCAAACACCACGTGGTCCTTTTTCGGGTGGTTTTCAAACCCGTCACCCCCCCCCTTTGTGGTCAATGACTTAGACCCCCCCTCCAAAACCACGTGGTCCTCTGATGTCACCCCCACCCCTTCTTAATCTTATGTAAAATGTAAGGTGCCATATTAGAGTTCTTATATTATTGAGAGGTAATGAGGTAAATGAACAATTAAAAGGCACATCTTCTAAATAAACTGTATTAATTGTTTGTTTCTTTAATTGAAAATAATATCTTTAAAAAATGCAATTTTGAATGTTCAAAAAATTATTTATTGGAACATACATATTGGATACATACTAACAAATTGGATGCATACATATTAATTGGAGCATACCAGTGTAGCGTATTTATATTTCTTCCCAAGGTTGTACTCTTTGGTCCTCTGGGACGTGACCACGTGGTTAAACGCAAAGCCCTCCCCTTCCCCATGTGGCCCTTGGTGGTCAAATAAGGAACCCCCTTCCCCATGTGGCCCTTGGTGGTCAAATAAGGAACCCCCTCCCACCCCTTTAAGGGCCACGTGGTTTTTGAATGGCCCCTAAAATAATCCTTTGTCGAAAAATAAAATTCTCTCTTACGTCTCTCTCTCTCTCTCTCTCTCTCTCTCTCTCTCTCTCTCTCTCTCTCTCTCTCTCTCTCTCTCTCTCTCTCTCTCTCTCTCTCTATCTACAGAGTATATGTTTATGTATCCTTTTAATTAATAAATGCATCTCTTATCTTTCTCTCTCTCTTCTGTTGTATGTACATACTCACTTGTTGTATTTATATACTCTCTCTCTCTCTCTCTCTCTCTCTCTCTCTCTCTCTCTCTCTCTCTCTCTCTCTCTCTCTCTCTCTCTCTCTCTCTCTCTCTCTCTCTCTTTGTGCCTCAAGTTTATCCGCAACTCTCGTATTGATCATCTCTTTTGCCATTCCTCTCTTTCTTATTTAATCACTCCCCTATATTTTTTAATAAATATTTCATATTATGAATTCAACTTTATTTTCTTTTGTTTCTAAAATTGATTATTTTCATAAATTATTCAAAGGATCCAAATTAAAAAAGAATAACATAAAAGCTTAGTTTGCTTCCGCAAGAATGGTTCCTTCTGATGAAGGTCAAGGTTGTTGCTCCACCTTAGACTTATAGCTTAACGTGGAATGTGAACCACGACACACACACACACACACACACACACACATATATATATATATATATATATACACACACACACACACACACACACACACACACACACACACACACAGAATATCCATAAAGTCACGCATCATAGGAAAATACATTTATTTTGTTAATTTATTTATTTATTTTGTTTTATTTATTTGTTCGAAATGATTCCCACCAATCTCAAAACATGTTTGTAAACGAAAAAAAGCAGGTTTCTTTGAATGTTCCTCAACATATTTGGCTTGATGGAGACATAAATAAATAGACATTGCTTATGTTCTTATGATGCGTGACTTTATAGGCACCATATATATATATATACATATATATGATGAATAAAACCACGAAGGAAAAAAGAAACACAAAGGGGTGCTCAAGCGCTTTCGTCTAATGACATCCTCAGGAACACTGGAGTGAAAGGACAGATCAAGGCAATATATAGGTTACAAAAATAAACATACATACATACATATTCACATATATATACATATATATATATATATATATATATATACATATATACATATATATAGTAAGCATAGAAAAAAAATTGTGGGAGGAGCCAACATTTATATGGTCACAGAAGAATAAAGAAATAAAAATAAATCAATTTGGCAGCATCTATTAAATCGATTGTAAAACTTCCCTCTTGAGCTTGAATTGGTAGACTCCACTTACAATATTTATATTTATTTTTATTTCTTTATTCTTTTGTGACCTGTTCCATAAAAAGCCATTTGAATTTATATTGAAGGTCGGCCAAAGTGCTAAAAGTGTCTTTATATATATATATATATATATATATATATATATATATGTATATATATATATTATATATGTATGTATGTATATTTATGGGGTTTTTTTTATTTGCCTGTTTATTTCTTTATGATTATTTAGGCTGTGACATATATATCACTAAGGCACTATTTTGTAATTAATTTTTTCTCAATTTATATTTATATTTATTTTTATTTCTTTATTCTTCTGTGACCATATAAATGTTGGCTCCTCCCACAATTTTTTTTCTATGCTTACTATATATATGTATATATGTATATATATATATATATATATATATGTATATATATATGTGAATATGTATGTATGTATGTTTATTTTTGTAACCTATATATTGCCTTGATCTGTCCTTTCACTCCAGTGTTCCTGAGGATGTCATTAGACGAAAGCGCTTGAGCACCCCTTTGTGTTTCTTTTTTCCTTCGTGGTTTTATTCATCATAAATACTTTTCACGTGTCACTTTCGTGAAATAATTTTTCATACATATATATATATATATATATATATATATATATATATATATATATATATATATATTATATATATATATATACAGGGTGTACATAAAGTCAGGATCTATTTTTGTGAAGCACTTGGAAATTATATGGAATTCAATCATAAAATGATAAAGTGGTAACATTTATTAAATAATTAAGAGTAGGATTCGACGTGACGCCCATCAGTATCCCTGCACAGCTCAAATCGTTCCGCAGCATTTCTAAACACATTCTGGAGCATTTGCGGGGTTATGTTATCTGCAGCAGTTCGTATACGTGTACGTAAGTTTTCAAGACTCGTAATCTTCGTCTGATAGACGTGCGACTCGATAAAGCCCCATGCAAAGAAATCTAAAGGGGTTAAATCTGGTCATCTCGCGACACAAGGTCTGTTGCTTCCGCGTCCGATCCAGCGATTTGGAAAACGTCAATTTAGATAATCCTGAACAATTTTGGCATAGTGACAAGGAGCACCATCATGTTGATAGACGACGGTACTAACAATCCTATCCCCGTCGTCTATCAACATGATGGTGCTCCTTGTCACTATGCCAAAATTGTTCAGGATTATCTAAATGGACGTTTTCCAAATCGCTGGATCGGACGCGGAAGCAACAGACCTTGGCCAGCGAGATCACCAGATTTAATCCCTTTAGATTTCTTTGCATGGGGCTTTATCGAATCGCACGTCTATCGGACGAAGATTACGAGTCTTGAAAACTTACGTACACGTATACGAACTGCTGCAGATAACATAACCCCGCAAATGCTCCAGAATGTGTTTAGAAATGCTGCGGAACGATTTGAGCTGTGCAGGGATACTGATGGGCGTCACGTCGAATCCTACTCTTAATTATTTAATAAATGTTACCACTTTATCATTTTATGATTGAATTCCATATAATTTCCAAGTGCTTCACAAAAATAGATCCTGACCTTATGTACACCCGGTATATATATATAGCCATACATTCCCAAAAGCCATACATTCCCAAGTTGGTCAACCACCGTTAGTGTAAATTTTCGTCCGTGACCATTTTTTACCGAGTACTTCGAATAGATTATATAATTTATAATTTAAATTGTGTAAAATTTTTAATCACTTTCGTTTGTGTTAAAGTAGGACGGAGTTTTGTAAGAAAGTTTCGAGAAAGCGTTTTTTACTGTATACAATGATAATTTTTTCGAATTTCATCCGCGTTAGGATTTTTAATTTAAAAACTTGAAATCAAATAAGCCTTTCTTTATGCTTCCTCAGACTTTATACACCATCTGATTTGTTTTAGGTTAGGTTAACCTGAGTTAATTCGACGTAACCTAACCTCAAAAAAGTATGTCGTACAAGGAAATCCGACTTATTTACAAAGTTCGACCTAATTGGTAAAAAAGGTGGCTTACTATTGGCGCTACTTGGGTATATATATATATATATATATATATATATGGTGGCCCATAAGTCGCAGTTGGTTATAATTAAAACGAAAATCCATCTAGTGGAGCTGTCACTGACGTAATCGATTACTGAGGAAAGAATTTTTGTCGAGATGGTTATATTTTGCATTTTGAGTAATCAATATTTCTAAACTTATTATAAACTTTTTACTTTTTTTTTGTATTTTTTGTATTATATATTTATGTATCTTTTCAATTAATAAATGCATCTGTTATTATTATCTCTTTCTCTTTGGGCTTCGGTCTCTAGCGGGGTTCCTCAGGGTTCCGTTTTGGGGCCATTGTTGTTTATCATTTACATAAATAATATCGACGCTGGCATCGTCAGTAGGATCGCCAAATTCGCTGATGACACCAAGTTTGGGGCCAATGTTGGGACGCCAGAAGCGATCGAGCAACTGCGTGCGGACCTACGTAGGATAGAAGAGTGGTCCGAAAAATGGCAAATGCCGTTTAACTTGGGTAAATGCAAGGTCATGCACATTGGCTATGCCAATCCCAAGTCGGACTACCCCATGTTGGGTAGTAATATCGAGGTGACTGATTTGGAAAAAGGACTTGGGTGTGCTAATTAGCAGCGACCTTAAGTTTACCAAACAGTGCGTGGAGGTGGAAAAGAAAGCCCAGAAGCTGTTGGGTTATATCAGGAGGCAATTTCGATTTCGGAACAAGGAGATTGTGCTCTCTCTGTACAATTCCCTGTTCGGCCGCACCTGGAGTACGCTGTGCAGTTCTGGTCGCCCACCCTCAGGAAAGATATTGAGAGGCTGGATCGAGTCCAGGCGAGGGCCACAAAGTTAATCCCTTCAGCATATGGGCTACAATCGACGCTTACACGCCCTGAATTTGTTTTCGATGGAAATTCGGAGGCTGCACGGTCAACTCATCGAGGTTTTCAAGCTCTTATACGGGTTCGACGATGTCGATTTTTGAAGCATGTTTAGTTTAAATGATAACTCAACTCGCAACAATGGTTGGAAGTTGGATTTGAAACGGTTTAGCACTAGTGTGTGTGTGGGAATTACTTTACCTATAAGATCTGTAACACATGGAACAGGCTACCTTCAGAAGTTGTGAACAGTTCCTCTGTGGATCACTTCAAGAAAATGTTAAACCGAATCTTTCACACTATTTGAGGATGTGTGTTACTGTCTTCTGGGGTGGCTGTTCGAGAAGCTGGCTGTAACAGTGTGTAGAAATGTTTCCCTGGTACCCATTGCCATTGGTACCTCCTCGATATGGGCCGCAAGACCTCTTGAGGTACTTCTTGTCCTTGTAACTCTCTCTCTCTCTCTCTCTCTCTCTCTCTCCTCTCTCTCTCTCTCTATATATATATATATATATATATATATATATATATATATACAGGGTCCGCAAAAAAAAAAGGAGCATGACGAAAATTGCTCTCACGCCCGCATTTTTTGCCGGACCCTTAAATGTTATATATCTAGCTAAAGATAAAAGAGCCCAGAGTTGTATAAAACAAATTTCATCAAAATCGGTCATAAAATAAAGATTTTATGGCCACAAACGTGCAATGACTAAAAAAAGTGAATTTCCGCGTAAAAATTTAATGTTTTTCTCATTACAAATTATTTTTTTCAGATGCCTAAATAATTTTAATGAATAAAAATGATAATATGCCCTTTTCTAAAGAAGATAAAATATTAATAAAACATTATAGACTTGATAAAAATTATGGCGCAATAAAATTATTACAAGAGTTTCCGAATAAACCATGGTCGAAAGGAGGTTTGGACAAGCTGTTAAGAAAAATCGACGAAACTGAAAGGAAACAAGGAAGAAAACATCAGAGATGTGGAACTAAGAATTTGTAGTCAAGAAGGCAGACCAGGGACTCACGTGACACCGTCCAGAATTGCTAATGAGTTGAGCATATCCGAAAGTAGCGTCAGAAACATTATTAAAAACGACCTTGAACTAAAACCTTATAAACGGATACACGGGCAGAAATTAACTGAAATTAACGAACAGAAAAGAGTTGTTTGTTCTGAACGCATGTTAAGAAATATCACTCCCGAAAAAGTAGACCTCGGCTTTTTTACTGATGAAAAGAAGTTTACGGTAGAACCACCGCGAAATTCCCAAAATGACAGAGTGTATTCAAGAGTTAATCGTAAAAATGAAATACCAGATGATAGACTTTATGCTACCCGTAATCATTTTTCTGCCAGCGTAATGGTATGGGTCGGTGTGTCTAAACTAGGCAAGACATCTGTTTTTTTCGTTGAGCCAAACATCAAAGTAGACGCCCGCTATTACACTGAAACTTTGTTGGAACAAATGCTGCCCGAAATGAGACGATTGGCGAATAATGGTTACTTCTTATTCCAACAGGATGGCGCTCGGGCGCATACCGCTAAGTCAACTATTGAATTTTTAGAAAATAATGTTCCTGAATTGCTTTACGCAAAAGATTGGCCCCCTAATAGTCCAGATTTGAATCCCGTAGACTACGGAATATGGGAAATGTTGGCTGAGAAAGTGTACAAGCATAAGATCCGAAATGTCGAACATTTGAAAGAAGTTATCGTACAAAAATGGGAAGAAATTACCCAAGATCAAGTAGATAAAGCTATAGATCAATTTAGGCCCCGATTACGAAGGGTTGTAGAGGTTTCTGGCAAACATATCGAACAATTTTTATAGTCTTATAATTTCGTTTTCTTTGGAAATTGTAAAATTATATGACATGTTGTAGTAAAACTTTTATATTTTCTTTAATTTTTGACGTATTGACATGAAATTTGGTACTAACTTAGTTTATTTGTTGCTTATTTGCCTAAAATAAGTTATTTGTCATTATGTGTAAAAATAAATGTACAGTAAACATTTTCGTCATGCTCCTTTTTTTTTGCGGACCCGATATATATACACACAGGGTGTCCCATAAGTCCGGCATCATAGGAAAAATAATAAAAAAAGGCAAAGCAAAAGCTGTTATTTACAGAACGTGCTCAATATGTCCACCATTGTTTTCAATACACAAATTCAGACGTGATACCCAGTTAGCAAGCACACGGTGAATGATGTCAGGAGTAATGGTGTTACATGCCCCAATAATGCGCTGCCGCAAATGTTCAACACTCCTAATTTTCTCTGCGTATACCAGCGCTTTCAAGTGGCCCCAGAGATAAAAATCTAGTGGCGTGAGATCCGGGCTTCTAGCTGGCCATTCCACAGGCCCTCGACGTCCTATCCAATGACCAGGGAATTGTTGGTACAGGTATTCCCTTACTTGGGTGCTGTAATGTGCAGGAGCGCCGTCTTGCTGGAACCATGTTGGGAAATTTCCTTCTTCGTTCAAGACACTGGGAAATGCTTCTTCCTTGAGCATACGTAGGTAGGTGCCTCCAGTGACATGTTCATCGAAGAAAGGGGGGCCTATGATGCGATCCTTCCAAATGCCACACCATACCATCACCCGAGATGCACCTTGTTCCTTTGAAGAGGTATACCAGTGAGGGTTGTTTTGAGACCATTAGCGGGTGTTCTGTCGATTTACCTCACCATTTCCGTAAAAAACAGCCTCGTCACTGAACAGAATGGTGAACGGGAAATTGGCATTCCGAGCATATTGTTCCGTAGCCCATTCACAAAATTCCATCCGCCGGTCGGGATCATCATCTTCGCTTAATTTCTGTAGGATCTGAAGTTTATATGGATGCCATTTGTGAGCCTGAAGAATGCGATGGATGCTACTTTTCGACACTCCTCCTGTCTCGGCGGACAATCGCCGAAGAGACTTATTGGGACTTCTGTTAAAATGAGCCAGGATAGCAGTCGCTGTATCATCGTCAGTGGACCTCCTTGAAGGTCCACTGCGTGGTTTATCTTCTATGGATCCTGTTTCCTTAAACTTTGCAACGAGTCTGCTAACACAACTCTGTGTTATTGGCTCGCGGTCTGGATGCAGTCTGTTAAATTCAGCAGCGGCCTCTCTTTGACTCCGATTTCCTATGATTAGAATTATCTGGATTCGTTCTTCCTTGCTCACAGACATTATGGCCTGTAGAAAGAGAAAAATATGAATTATGGTTTGTAGAAATAGAAAAATATGAATTTCTCCTATGATGCCGGACTTATGGGACACCCTGTGTGTATATATATATGTGTGTGTATATATATATATATATATATATATATATATATATATGAAGAGAGGAAAACTGTGTCGTGTTCCCAAATTAAAGGCGAGACAGGGAATATCCTTAACCCTGAAAAAAAATAGTTTTGTTGTGAGAGGACCAAAACTGTTTAATCAGCTGCCCAGAGACCTAAGGAACATGAGTGGGGTTACAGTGAACATCTTCAAAAGAAGACTAGACGCCTGGCTCAGAACAATCCCCGATGAGCCGTGCGTACTTGGCTATGTGAGGTGGAGAGTACAAGAAACCAACTCTCTACTTCACCAGGCCAACTCGAGAGGAGGTGCGACAAGCTTGACCTTCGTATTTTTTTTATTTATATATAGATTTTATTTATTTATTTTTTGTTTTCATATTTTTTATATTTTTTGGATTCACTTCAGTTTTGAGTTTTTTTGAAGCGTCGCAATGTTATCTTTGTTGAAAAAAAATTTGAGAAACGTTTGTGAAACCTTTTTTTCCTTAAAAAATAATAAATAAATAAATAAATTGCTTAAAAGATGTCATGTTTTATTTGATATGAAAAGTTTTGAATTTCTATACACTCTAAACGGAAGTAGACGTTTTGTTAGACACGTCCATCGTCCTATTTTTGTGGATTCTCAAAATGTTTACGCGTTGGAGATTTCATTTAATTGCGTTTTCAGTTGCATAAAAGCAGCCAAGCACGAAGTTAACGAATTTGTAGGATGTTTGTATTAATGCAGAACTTACGCCACAGACTCGTAATTTATATAAAAACCAATTTGGACAAACGTGTCGTGTTATTCGAATGAAATCATTCATTTCGACACCCAAAGATATATTGAACCAATTAATATTGAAATAATTAATATTGAAGCCTGTTTAGCCTTTTCATTACCAATGAGACCATAATATCCCACCAGAGGTAATAATAATAATAATAATAATAATATACAGCTTGCTAAAATGCAATTTTTCCTTTACTGTAAATGCTTCTACATGTTTATATACGCTTAGTTTAGTTGTGGGGAAAGGAAGCCAAATGTGTGTAACGTAAGTGAATGTTTACTAAAATTTTTGGTTTTGAATAACAGTAAATCTTATACGTTTCGGTTTAAAGAAAAAATATTCGTGAACGCAAAGGTTATTCTGTATATGTCAGAAGGAGGTACATAGTATAAATTTTATATATATATATATACATATATATACACTATATATATATATATACACATATATATACAGTATATATATATATATATATATATACACACACACACACACACTAAAGACGTAGGTGAGGACGCAAAGGTTTTCGTGAATTAAATTAAATGAAGATTGACAGCAGTTGAATAGTTTTTAAATGTTTATTGTAAGTATAATTTAAACCTTCAGTATTTACTTATGTTTTTTGATAAGCACACCGGACAAAAAATTAGTCACCCCTAATAGCACCGATAGTAGGAAGTTCAAGGTCACACAGAGGGCGATGATGTAGCATTGGTAAGTGACAAGTAGCGGTGACGTAGCACACAGGATCAGATCTATTTCATGAGGTGGTGAAGAACAAAGTGTGTGTTGGATATAGTCTGCAAAATGGGTCGTGAGGCAGACGTTACTCAGTGGCAAAAAGGAGCCATCGTGTTTGGCAGAGCCCACGGACACAAAATGTCTGAAGTAGCCCAATTTGTTGGTGTGTCAACGCGTACTGTCCAGCGAGTTTACAAAGAGTGGTGTAGTTCGCAATCAACTGACAATCGACGGCGTAACTGTGGCCGGAAAACAATTCGACAATAGGGGCCGCCGCCATGTTTCTCGTCTAGTAACTGCAAATCGTTTTCAAACCAGAGAACAATTGCTCCAAGAAACCAATGAGGTTCTCCAGCGACCAATTTCCGAACGGACATTGCGACGAGAACTGCATGCGATGGACATCTGGAGCAGGGTACCACGGAAGAGGCCGCTGTTAACAGCAAGTCACAAATTGGCACGTTATAAATGGGCTCAGAGGCACAAAAACTGGACTGCGGCAGATTGGAAACGTCTAATTTGGTCCGATGAGTCCCGTTTTTGTTTGTTCTCCAATGATGGGAGGCGACGAGTACATCGCAGGTCCAATGAAGCCTTTAATCCTGAATGCGTCGAAGGTGTTGTTCAGGCTGGAAACAGAAAGTGAAGCGCAGGAATAGACACCCACGGACTCTGGCGGAACTTCGGGACCGGCTGATGAACGAGTGGCAGCAAATCGGTGTTCAGTACATGCACAACCTCGTAGAGTCTCTGCCTCGCCGGATTCGTGCGGTTATCAAGGCCAGAGGCGCCGTCACACGTTATTAGGTACATTCTGAGAGGGGTGACTAATTTTTTGTCCGGTGTGCTTATATCGCTGGTGTAGTGGTTAGCGTCGCTGACTACGAATCCATCGGCCCCGGGATTGAGACTCGGTGACTGCAGCGGGAGCGCAACAAAACCCAGCTGTTCACCGTTCTATACCAGTGATGGTGAACCATTGACCCGCGGGTCAAGTACTGACCCACGAGCTCTTATTTAAATAAAATATGACTTTAATTTTTAATATTTTCTGCCTCAGTTTTAAAATTATTATATTCTCCCACCGAAATAAACAGCTGATGCGCATTGAAACGTTTTTAAAGGTATAGTATAGTATACGTATGGAATTAGTATACATATGGAATTAGTTGACTTCCAAGAAAGTGCAGTATGGAAGACTAAATTTATTGATCTTAATCTGAAGTTACAAGAAAAAGAGTTGGAGTCGTCAATTTTGGGTGTAACCAGAGTAGAGAATCTTATTCTTGCAGAATGGAACTCTTTACCAAATTCTTTTGCATGAATGAAAAAGCTAGCATTAGCTCTGCTAACAATGTTTGGTTCATCTTGTTCATGTGAACAGTTGTTTTTCTCCATGAATTTCGTTAAATCCACCACTAGGAATCGCCTTGGCACAGATATGAGTGCCGCATGTGTGAGACTAAAGACAACTAAATATAAACCTCGGATCAAAACATTAGCAGCTAAAATCGAACAAGAAGTTTCTCACTAAAAATAGTAAGTAAATAAATTAGTGACTCAATTTCGTTTTTTTTAAATCAAAAGTAACAAAAATGACCCGCCAGGAAGAAAGGTTCGCCACCACTGTTCTATACAATAAAATTGGTTGGTAGATAAATGGGTACCGTGGGTAGCCTAGTGGTTAAGACGCTGGGCGACTGGTGGGGCGTGGTTCGGATTCCACGTTAAACTGTAGGTCTAAGGTAGAATGATGGTTGGCCTTCGTCAGAATGAACAATTCGGGCGGAAGCGAAACCAAAGTTAAACTAAGGTTAACCAAGGTGTGTGTATATATAATGAATATAGGAATATATGTACGCATGGTGTGAATGTATTCTATAAATTTCTTTCGCCGCTTTTTTCTAACAACCTTCTACCTCTTATTGAAGCTTTTTTTTTCTGTCAGCAGTAACTACTAGATAAAAATACTTTATCTACTCTTTACTCTACTTTTTTTACTTTCTTTGAAATATGAGTGTAATTAAATATTTTTTCCATTTTGAACAATTATCTTTTTTCCTACACTCTATACTATACTTCCTTTGAGCTAAGCTAGAGTGGGCCTTCCAGTCATTTTTACTGTATATATATATATATATATATATATATATATATATATATATATATATATATATATATATATTATCCTTAATTATAAAGTTTGTATAAGTACCTTCATTAACACAATAAAAGACAAATGAGATCTTCAAATTTGAGGAAAAAAAAAATTAAAATTTTAATTATCTTTAAGTTCAATTTAAACAAAAATATTAATTAAATTTTTAGAAATAAATAAATTTTATGCAAGAAAATGTTTATTTTTTTAATTTGAATTTTCTTAAAGTCAGTAAATATTTTTAATTAATAATTGAAAAGTAATAATAATAATAATAATGTATTTCTGTTTCTATTTATTTATTTCTATTGCAATTCAGTTGGTAAAAATATTGATTAATAATAATTTTTCTGTTTGTGAGTCAATTATTTTTCTCGTATTGGCACATCTGAGTGTATTATCGGATTTTCTTCATCTTTTACGCAAACATACACACACGAGCAGAAACACGAATATCTCTATCTATCTATCTATCTATATACACACACACACACACACACACACATATATATATATATATATATATATATATATATATATATATATATATATATATATATATATATATATCAGGGTCGTCGAGAGGGCGGGGAGGGCGGGTTAAATCCCCGGGGCCCGGAAAGAGGGGAGGATAAAATCTAAAAATATTAATAAAGCAATTGATTAAGTAACAGAGAGGAAATATAATCAATGAACATACATTTTATAGAGATTATCATACTGTATGTTTTGAATAGTGACTTCGACATATGATCAGTTTGCTTGTTATGTACACAAAAAACATTCATAATAAAATACTGAGTAAACAGGGAGGCCCATATATCAATCCTTCCCTGGGGCCCGTGGCAGCTCTCGCCGGCCCTATATATATATATATATATATATATATATATATATATATATATATATATACGGTGCAAAAGAATTCGCGCACGACACGGTAATTAATATTTCATTTCAGATATGGCTGGGAAATTATTTTCAGATATGGCTGCGAAATTAGAACGTGTTAAGATAATTCTGATAATCAAATAATATGTAATACTTGATCCTATGGTGTTTTAATTAATTTGTCAGCCGTATCTAAAAATTAAATAATAATTACCCTATGCTGCGCGAATTCTGTTAACTTATATATATATATATATATATATATATATATATATATATATATATATATATACATACATACATACAGGGTGGTCCAGAAGTCCCGCCTTATTTTAGTGGATATTCAAGTAATAATGAGGCAAGAGGCAAACCCTATAGCGTTTATATATTTCTTTAATGTAATACATTTATGTTTTATCGGGAAGATAACACTCGTCAACTAAATATACCTATTCATATCGACTTTAACTCTTCCCTTTAGTAATTAAATATAATATAAGACCTTTTCGGATTTGGAGAAATTGTATTCTTTTGTAAAATATTTTTGTGAATGATTTCCAAAATTTATTTCTCATTGTTTCTGCGTTTTTCTCAATAATTTTGTTATAATTCCTTTATCTCTACATCATTTTTCAACTCAACCCTTCTCCTCTCCCTCCCCTTACTATTCTCCTCTCCCTCCCCCCCCCTCTCTCTTTGAAACCTCTCTTCCACGTTTCTCGACTCGCGCTCTCTCTCTCTCTCTCTTTAAATGTGTCTCGTGCCCGCCTCTGGCGCGCCTAGATTTTGAGTCAAGCTTTTCAGGAGGCGTCGCTCCACCGCCCCATCAGCACGGCTCCCTCCCGCCACCAAGTCGCCCAAAGGAGCCCGAAAGCGCCTCCACACCCTTCTAGCCTGAAATGACGGGCTAGGTAACGTCCGTGTACAGTCTGTTTCGTACCTTCGATTCCCGCTCAAAAACTGTTTGTTTTTTAAATAATAGATTTGATATCGATCTTAGAAGCGATGAAAAAAGTTATTGAATTTTCACTGTGAGAAAGTCTATCGAAGTTGATCCTAAATTTTGAGGTGGAGGTTTGTCTTTACAATGATTTAAAACTCCAAATATATTGTGCTTTATTTTCTATGGTGACAGCGAGTAAGAAAGCAAGCCAAGCAAGCAAGCAAGCAGCCCTTTCGTGATATTGTTCTTGTTGTTGTAACTTAATGCACGTTTGGAAGCAAATATTAACCGTAGGCGCATTTGTGTTTTCTACTTATGTAGTGAAGTGCGTAGTGTTTTTTAATTAAAAATATTATTCCAGCTGGTGATATTGATACTTTATTTTAAAATTTAAGGCAATATTTGTAGCAAAATCGAAGTAATGAAAATATATTGTATACATATGTAAGGCTATTTGGAGAGCAGACGAGTGTTTACATTATTCATTGGGTCATAATAGCGTAAGAAACGAACCTTCAAATCCGTTTCCCCTACCATTTGAAGCATAATTATGATGAACACATTATGCCGTGAGAAAACTATTTGAAAATTAGTACAGAATCGATTTTCTACTTTCTTTATCGCTAATGAATCTTTTCGCGTTTCCTTCAACATCGTTCAAAGGCGAGTGAGTAATTTTGATAGCAAACACGCTTCACGATGCGAATGCGATTAATACTAATGCTCAAAACATATTTAAATAGTATTTAGTGAGTAATTAATTTGATTCTATAATCTTTTCTTAAAAGCCATTAATTAAACAAAGCTCAAAAACTTGTACACTTAACGCCATTTTCCTGACAACTGTTTACATTCTTGTGTGAAGTTTGACCAATTAATTATTTTCGGTCCATCTTTTTACTTCGTCCATACAGTACTTGTACCCTCCAGTATTCTGTGCCATTAAAAAGAATTCTTTGAAGTATTTTTTTCATCTAGTTTTTTCTACGTTAACTTTTCGAACGATATTTGGCAAATCGCGCGCGCGAACTTTGTGATCAAATTTTATTTTATTTTTTTAATTCTCGAAACTTCATTAAGAAAAAGGTTGTTTCAGTTTTTCACTCGTATCTCAGTAAGACGAGAAAGAAAAAATAGAACTTTTTAGGTGAAATGAGCAAATTGAGAAAAAATTAGTTATGAATTGGCGTGAAGAATGTAAATATGATGACGTCATCATTTTCGGTTAAATCTTTTTTCCCTTTCCCTTCTCTTTCATAATTGAGGAATAGGGAAGGATAGGAAGGGCTTACTCAACCGCGTCCCAACTGAATGGGTCGAGTGGGGTCTCTTGTAGCTAGCATGAGTGGGGACCGAGTAACCCCCCGGGAAGAACCCGCACCCCATACAGTCGTGGTAGAAGTTAGTGGGAAAGACGGTGCCAAATCTTCCGTCTGGGACCCCAAAGACGGCCATCCGAGTGCCTGGGCAGATGACAAAACGGCCAAGGAACGCCGAGAAAACCTGAAATGGGGTCTGAAACTGTCGCTGGACCAGGAATCGATCAAAGAAGATGGACCGAATACACACAGCACGAACGGTATCCCCAGTTCGAACGGAGCCCCGGGTATCAAAGGGCTCGGCAAAGAGGTAACTGGAAACTATCATTCGTTTATATACAATGTTAAACTTAAATTTTTATTTAGTTTTCTTAACTCATTTCTAACCTAATGCTTAATAACCTGTCTTCCTCCTCTTATACATTAAACATGTCCTAAACATCACGTGCTTTGTCTCTCACTATACTAATCATATTTTAATTCCAACTGTATGTGTGGTTGTTTACTTGCCCTTCCTTTCCTTTAGTCTGACAGCTCATTGTGACGATTGATAAAATGTATTTAACTGAATTGATTTTGCGAACGTAACTTTATCTCAACGATGATCTCTTCGTCTTCGTTGGGATCGTAGAAGCGAAATGTACCATCTGCTCGTCTCTTAACTAAGACGAATTGATGATCCCATTTCAAGAAAGTAAATTTCGTTTTGGAAATATGAAGCCGTTTCATTTTTCTGTTTTTTCCTAGTCTATATAAGATCCCAATAAAAGGAGAGAGAGAGAGAGAGAGAGAGAGAGAGAGAAGAGAGAGAGAGAGAGAGAGAGAGAAGAGAGAGAGAGAGAGAGAGAGAGAGAGAGAGAGAGAGTTACAAGGAGTTACAAGGAAAAGAAGTACCTCAAAAGGCCTTGCGGCCCATACCGAGGAGGTACCAATGGCAACGGGTGCCACGGAAAATTTTCTACACACTCAAATAGTGTGCAAATTTGTCTAACCTTTTCTTGAACTGATCCACAGAGGAACTGTTCACAACTTCCGAAGGTAACCTGTTCCATGTGTCACAGATCTTATACGTAAAGTAATTCCCACACACACTAGTCCTAAACCGTTTCAAATCCAACTTCCAACCATTGTTGCGAGTTGGGTTATCATTTAAACTAAACATACTTCTAAAATCGACATCGTTGAACCCGCGTAAGAGCTTGAAAACCTCGATCAGTTGACCGCGCAGCCTCCGAGTTTCAAGCGAAAACAAGTTCAGGGCGCGTAACCGTCGATTGTAGCCCATATGCCTAACGGAAGGGATTAACTTTGTGGCCCTCGCCTGCACTCGCTCCAGCCTCTCAATATCTTTCCTGAGGGTGGGCGACCAGAACTGCACAGCATACTCCAGGTACGGCCGAACAAGGGAATTGTACAGTGAGAGCACAATCTCCTTGTTCCGAAACTGAAATTGCCTCCTGATATAACCCAATAGTTTCTGGGCTTTCTTTTCCACCTCTACACACTGTTTCGTAAACTTAAGGTCGCTGCTAATTAGCACACCCAAGTCCTTTTCTAAATCAGTCACCTCGATATTACTGCCCAACATCGAGTAGTCCGACTTGGGATTGGCGTAGCCAATGTGCATCACTTTGCATTTACCCAAGTTAAACGGCATTTGCCATTTTTCGGACCACTCTCCTATCCTACCTAGGTCCGCACGCAGTTCCTCGATCGCTTCGTTGGTGTCATCAACGAATTTGGCGATCCGACTGACGATGCCACCGTCGATATCATTTATGTAAATGATAAACAACAGTGGCCCCAAAACGGAACCCTGAGGAACCCCACTAGTGACCGAGGCCCAACCCGAACTAGCCCCTTTAATTACCACCCTCTGCCGCCTATTCCTCAGCCAGTTTTCAATCCACCTACCTATTTCCCCACCGATACCCAGCGCGCGCACTTTCGCCATTAGCCGGCGGTGAGGTACCTTATCAAAGGCTTTCTGAAAGTCGAGATAAAGTATATCAATCGCCCTACTCTTATCGTACTCACTCAACATGACGTGGAAAAACTCGAGCAAGTTGGTGAGACACGACCTATGCCGTCTAAACCCATGTTGGGAGTCCCCAAGCAGCTTGTAGGAATCCAATGGTCAACGATCTATCAGCTATTATCCTTCTAATAATTTACCTACAACTGAAGTGAGACTAATGGACGATAGTTCCCTGGACTTTCGTGATCCCCTTTCTTAAAGATAGGGGTCACGTTGGCTCCCTCCAGTCACCAGGCACCTGGCCCATCTCCAACGATTTGTTGAAGACTGTAGCCAGGTGGGGAGCCACCTGGTCGCGCACTTCTCGCAACACTCTGGGGAGAAACTGGTCTGGCCCAGGAGCCTTAAACGCGCTCAGTTTGTCTATTCTATGGCAACGACTGTCGCGGTACATCTAACACTATCCAGGCCAGCACCTTCGTGCCTCACGCTGGCTCGGGGATGACGCGGGTATCCTCCCTGGTGAACACTCCCGCAAAGTACTCATTAAGCACATTAGCGATGTCCGCGTCGGAGGTCCGCAGAACGCCGCTTCCGTCCTTTAAAGGACCTATCATGCTTCTAATGGGCTTTCTACTATTAACATAACTGAAGAACTCCTTAGGGTTCCCCTTGCAGAGGCTTGCCACCCGTAGTTCTTCGTTACGTTTCGCTAGCCTAACCTTCGCCTTCACTTCCCTACACAGGCGGACATAGAGAGAGAGAGAGAGAGGAGAGAGAGAGAGAGAGAGAAGAGAGAGAGAGAGAGAGAGAGAGAGAGAGAGAGAGAGTTACAAGGAGTTACAAGGAAAAGAAGTACCTCAAAAGGCCTTGCGGCCCATACCGAGGAGGTACCAATGGCAACGGGTGCCAGGGAAAATTTTGTCTTTCAACTATCCTAGCAGTAGTAGAAAACTGGATAGAAAAGTAGAAGGCTCTCTCCCCACCCTCCGCTCCCTCCCTGCCAGAGGCAGGTACGGAAAAAGGTTGAAGAAAATACCTTGACCCTGGAAAAGTAGCCAAGGAAATTTTACAGGAAAGTGGAGAATATATAAATAGCTCTATATTTAGCTTGCTCACAGAGACACCGAGCAAGCGAACTCCTGCAGAGTTTTCTGAGGTTTTAATCTTAAACTATGAGTGTGTTCAGTACTTTGTCTAGCCTATTTTTAAACAGATTTACACTTTGACTGGAAACAACCTCTGAGGGAAGTTGGTTCCAGATATTAACTATTTTATAGGAAAAGAAATTTCCGCAGACTGAGGTCCTAAATGTCTTTACACACTCAAATAGTGTGCAAGATTTCGTCTAACCTTTTCTTGAACTGATCCACAGAGGAACTGTTCACAACTTCCGAAGGTAACCTGTTCCATGTGTCACAGATCTTATACGTAACGTAATTCCCACACACACTAGTCCTAAACCGTTTCAAATCCAACTTCCAACCATTGTTGCGAGTTGGGTTATCATTTAAACTAAACATACTTCTAAAATCGACATCGTTGAACCCTCGTAAGAGCTTGAAAACCTCGATCAGTTGACCGCGCAGCCTCCGAGTTTCAAGCGAAAACAAGTTCAGGGCGCGTAACCGTCGATTGTAGCCCATATGCCTAACGGAAGGGATTAACTTTGTGGCCCTCGCCTGCACTCGCTCCAGCCTCTCAATATCTTTCCTGAGGGTGGGCGACCAGAACTGCACAGCATACTCCAGGTACGGCCGAACAAGGGAATTGTACAGTGAGAGCACAATCTCCTTGTTCCGAAACTGAAATTGCCTCCTGATATAACCCAATAGTTTCTGGGCTTTCTTTTCCACTCTACACACTGTTTCGTAAACTTAAGGTCGCTGCTAATTAGCACACCCAAGTCCTTTTCTAAATCAGTCACCTCGATATTACTGCCCAACATCGAGTAGTCCGACTTGGGATTGGCGTAGCCAATGTGCATCACTTTGCATTTACCCAAGTTAAACGGCATTTGCCATTTTTCGGACCACTCTCCTATCCTACCTAGGTCCGCACGCAGTTCCTCGATCGCTTCGGGCGTCCCAACATTGGCCCCAAGCTTGGTGTCATCAGCGAATTTGGCGATCCGACTGACGATGCCACCGTCGATATCATTTATGTAAATGGTAAACAACAGTGGCCCCAAAACGGAACCCTGAGGAACCCCACTAGTGACCGAGGCCCAACCCGAACTAGCCCCTTTAATTACCACCCTCTGCCGCCTATTCCTCAGCCAGTTTTCAATCCACCTACCTATTTCCCCACCGATACCCAGCGCGCGCACTTTCGCCATTAGCCGGCGGTGAGGTACCTTATCAAAGGCTTTCTGAAAGTCGAGATAAAGTATATCAATCGCCCTACTCTTATCGTACTCACTCAACATGACGTGGAAAAACTCGAGCAAGTTGGTGAGACACGACCTATGCCGTCTAAACCCATGTTGGGAGTCCCCAAGCAGCTTGTAGGAATCCAAATGGTCAACGATTCTATCAGCTATTATCCTTTCTAATAATTTACCTACAACTGAAGTGAGACTAATAGGACGATAGTTCCCTGGACTTTCGTGATCCCCTTTCTTAAAGATAGGGGTCACGTTGGCCTCCCTCCAGTCACCAGGCACCTGGCCCATCTCCAACGATTTGTTGAAGACTGTAGCCAGGTGGGGAGCCACCTGGTCGCGCACTTCTCGCAAAACACTGGGGAGAAACTGGTCTGGCCCAGGAGCCTTAAACGCGCTCAGTTTGTCTATTCTATGAGCAACGACTGTCGCGGTACATCTAACACTATCCAGGCCAGCACCTTCGTGCCTCACAGCTGGCTCGGGGATGACGCGGGTATCCTCCCTGGTGAACACTCCCGCAAAGTACTCATTAAGCACATTAGCGATGTCCGCGTCGGAGGTCCGCAGAACGCCGCTTCCGTCCTTTAAAGGACCTATCATGCTTCTAATGGGCTTTCTACTATTAACATAACTGAAGAACTCCTTAGGGTTCCCCTTGCAGAGGCTTGCCACCCGTAGTTCTTCGTTACGTTTCGCTAGCCTAACCTTCGCCTTCACTTCCCTACACAGGCGGACATACGCTTCAGTGTTCTCGTGAGAGGAGAGAGAGAGAGAGAGAGAGAGAGAGAGAGAGAGAGAGAGAGAAGAGAGAGAGAGAGAGAGAGAGAGAGAGACTTAAAACTGATGAAACATTAATATTCGGTAAATGTATCATACATACCTGAATTTGAATGCAGAGTATCCTGTATTCTTTTTATGCTCAAATAAAATATGAAATGAGAGAGAGAGAGAGAGAGAGAGAGAGAGAGAGAGAGAGAGAGAGAGAGAGAGAGAGAGAGAGAGAGAGAGAGAGAGAGGAGAGAGAGAGAGAGAGAGAGAGAGAGAGAGAGAGAGAGAGAGAGAGAGAGACTTAAAACTGATGAAACATTAATATTCGGTAAATGTATCATACATACCTGAATTTGAATGCAGAGTATCCTGTATTCTTTTTATGCTCAAATAAAATATGAAATATGAAACTCGGATGAGAATGTCAGATGGATTCCATGACAAAGGAATCAACCTTATTTACGTATTAACATTTTATAGGTTCTTACTGAAATTCAGTAACAGTGTTTCGAATTAATATGATGGGAAGGTGCCTATATTTTACTTATATTTTATCTTTTCATCTTTACTATAAAATTCAATAAAGGAAGCATGTAATAAATGTGGTATTGAAAAGGTATATATATATATATATATAGTTAAAGACGTTTCTCCCACCTGTGTATATATTATATACACAAGTGGGAGAAACGTCTTTAAGGATTATATACATACAACTATTTAGTTAACAACATTATACAGATAAGTGTTGAATGATGAAACAAATGAAACAAAAATTCTATGAGAATTTTATTCATACAAATATTTTGTTAAATTGTAATTTAATCTTCAAAGAGCTCTCCATCCGCAATGATACATTTGTGGATTCTCTCTATGAAACTGTTCATTGTTCTTCTGAACATATCGAGTCGGATACTTTTTCTGTTCTGTTGCCAAGGGCATTCACATTTGGATAGATGGATTGTAGAGTTTGTCACGCAAATAAGCCCAAAGCCAGAAATCACATGGGGTTAAATCATGTGATTTGGCTGGCCACTCGATGGTACCTCGCCGCCCAAGCCATCTTCCTTTAAAGTTCTTATCCAGAATCTTACGGGTAGCTACAGAGTAATGTGGCGGCGCTCCATCATGTTGATAAAGCCAATTCCTGCCAACGCCATTAGTAAACTGTGGCAAAACTTTGTCTCTCAGTACTTGGCAATACCTTTTTCCATCTCTCGTATTTCTCGATATGTCAAAGGAAACGAGTCCTGAATAACCACTGCATGCTCAAACTGTTAGTGTAGCCGTTTTAACGGGTTTACCCAATCGTATTTTGGGATTTATTTTCGGCCAATAGTGAACGTTCTGTTTGTTTCCTTGACTCATTAAACCGAAGACACATTCATCTGAAAATTTGATCTTTCGAAGGAAATTTGGATCACTGTTGAACTTTTATCTCATTGTTTCAACAAACTGTAGCCGTCTATCAGAGTCATGGTCGTATATGAGCTGAGAGTAAATGGGTTTGTAATCATGGTACCCCTGTGATTTCAATATTTTTGCTACTGAAAATTTGGAAATACCCAATTCCTGTGTGACTTTTCTCGTTGAAATTGTTGGATCGACTTGAAAACTGGCGAGGACATTCTCTTTGTTGTTGTCTCCTGTCGCCGTTACTAGCCTTCCGCTTCATGGGCGATCTTTTACCAGGATCCCTGTTTTCAAAAGTTTGAGCTTCCATTATCGAAGAGTGGTTACATTTGGTGGTGGTTTATTATATTTTTCTTGAAATAAACGCAAACCTTCTTCACAATTATTATAAGAAATAGCCCACGATACAAGATACACTTTTTCTTCATTGCTGTATTCCATCCTTACTAACATGGCGGTGACTCGGGCTAGGACCCAGGGCCTTCTTGTTCTAACCTTGGGTCATTCGTGGCCTTGTACAGTATAGTTGCTTTGAAAAATATCGCATACACTGCAGTGATATCATTGGAATTTATTTATTAGTAACATTATATAATTATATTATAAGTTATGTATAATGTTGTTAACTAAATAGTCGTATGTAAAAATCCTCAGACTTTTCTCCCACCCTGTATATATACAATATTGGGAACACTGGGAAAACATACGTGTACACACACACACACACACACACACACACACACACACACACACACACACATATATATATATATATATATATATAATATATATATATATATATATATATATATATATATATATATATATATATAAATATATATAATGTGTGTGTGTGTGTGTGTATTGCCCAAGATATAGGCACCACTTCTGTAAGTTTTCAATTTTTGAGATTAGTTGTGTCGTAAAGCCTGATTGAGTAGGCTACTAATTACACACTTGGGGGGGGGCCACCTTTTTGAGTGTTAAGCTACAGAGAGAAAGAATAGATTTCACGGCTTTTTCATGTCATTAACAAAGCACATAAATGTTACAGTAAATAATAATAATGCAATTGCGGTGATTAATAAGTATGGTACTTACACAAAAGGCACTGAATCTTAAACAAGTTACAGAAGAGTGATACGTTAGGAATTAATCGTTAGTATGAGAAGACAATGTTTAAAAAAAAATGGCTAATGAATTTGACTTGAATTGTACAGTAGTACGATAATAATTGCTAGTTCGATAAATGGTACACGAATATTGTATACACAGATACAAAGAAAGTCCAAATGTTTATAAGCGAGCGATGAAGTCCTTATAACGGAACATTCTAAGGACGATATAAAAGGTTTAATATGGTTTCTATTCTATTCAGCCGGTGAAAAGGTGGCCACTTTTTCGGGACGCAACATATATACAGTATGTATGATGTGGTTTAGTGGTTAGCAACGCTGACTGCGAAACCACCAGCCCGGGGTCCGATTCCCGGCGATGGCAAGCGGCACTCGGTTCACCCAGCTGTTCATCCTTCCATACAAACTAAACTCTTGGCAGATAAACGGGTACAACGGTTAAGACGTTGGCTGTTGATCGGGCGGTCGTGAGATCGAGTTCGGGCGAGGATTTTGTAATTTTTGACAACCTGTGGTGGGTCGTGGTTTGGATTTCACCATAAACTGTAGGTCTAAGGTGGGGCAACAAGCTAGACCTTCGTCAGAATGAACAATTCCGGCGAAAGTAAAACTAAAGTTACAAGGTGTATATATATTGTATTTGGAAACGAAGTATAAAATAATTCAGGTCCCCCTTACGACTGAATAAAATCGTCTGGCATTAGCCAAGATAAATCCAGTTGAGTGGCTGCTATGCAACAGAGGGTTAAAGTAAGAATTTTAAAGTCATTTTTATGTATGTAGAGAGAGACTCATCGTCTAAAAAACTGACTTTTCGTAATCTATTTCACTGTTCTGGAAATTAATTTTGGCTCTCGTTCATCTCGTGCTGCAAAAACACCTCATCTCATTCGATGTTGGAACGTATTCATGCTCTGAATTATGCATGGCGTCTTCTCGAACAGAATTCCTATTCAAACTTACTTTTACATGTTTGTAAGGTTTTACTTGTAAAGTCTCTCTCTCTCTCTCTCTCTCTCTCTCTCTCTCTCTCTCTCTCTCTCTCTCTCTCTCTCTCTCTCTCTCTCTCTATATATATATATAACTTTGTATTGTAAATCATACTAAATATATTAAACAAGATACAATAGGGTGTTAAAATACTGTACTATAGTATGATTACTGGCTCCCCAATACACCGTTATTGCCAATAAGGAAGACTCAGTCCTGTCATGAAAGACATTTTGCTTGAATCGTGTAACAGGACAAGCACGACCCTTTCTCTCATTTTCTCCCTAAAGGGTAAATATTTTGTGTGAGAGTATTTGTATCTAAAATTGTATTCGCTCTTTTGTTTTTAACAAGAATTTATATTATACACTTTGATTATAATTTAACTTTATATTTAAAATATTACGATTGACGACTTTGTCGTTAATTCATTGCTAAAAGTGGATATTACTTATTGTAACTATATGTAGTATTACTATGCGTATTAATTAATCTGAGACCCCAGTATAGCCTGAAGCTTAAAATCAATATCAGTAGTCGAATTAACAATTGTATATTGTTTGTTAAAATTATTGTCACTGTTGCAAAAATTTTAACATTCGATTATTTATTTTTAGCAATAAAAAGGTTTTGATTGATTGATGTTAAAAAAATTAATATACCTTTAACATAATTTTAAATTCAAAGATAGAAAGTATTAATTTTCTATGTTAAGATGTATTTTGTACGTCATTATTATTATCAAATAATTATTAAATAATTGGAATAAATTTACGTTTTTAACCACAATTTGATTTTCATTTAAAAAATCTTTCATTTTACTCGTAACATTTTTGTTTTTCTTGCTGGCTTTAAACTCCAAACTTTTGCAAAATTTAGTATCTCATTGACCGCTTATGTTCGGGTTAATATTAAAAAGAAATGTTGGAAAAATGTTAGAATGAAATATACTAAATTGGAATAAATTTAACCTGATATTTACAACTTGTAAAAGATAAAATTCATTCGGAAAGAATGTTGAATTATAGCATTGATTGATATTCAACGAAATTTCTCATTCATTTCTTTAATGAGCAATTTATACGAGGTAAATAATTGCATAGTTTGGTTATTACTGTTTGCAATGAACAAATTGCATGAATGTTTCCTATTTTATGCCAACGAAAATAGCAAAATAAATAAATTGTGAGAAATTACAAGCTCAAAATTCACTCGAGGAATTATATACCTTGGTTTTGGCTCTTTTCCTCATTAAACAATACTCGTATCAACTAACGTGGGTATACAGAGGGTTGACAAAATAAAATGATGATTGGCGTCAACCCAAATGGCAAAGGTCATCAATGGAATGCCAGAACGTGTTTCAACGTTGTATAATCCAAAGGGGAAAGCAACAAGATTCCAAGTATATTAACTCAATAAACCTATTATTATTTATTGACTTTTATTATCAAATAAAAACTATGGATAAAACCGAGTGTGTCTATTTACTTTTGTTCACCCTCTTTTATAAGTTGAGAGTAATTTAAATATGGGTTGTGTAACCCGTAGATTTTATTATTAATTTAAACTTTTGGTTATTGCATCATAGTGACAATGTTTTGGGTCGTTTCATCCTTTTTCGTAACATCTGTAAATAATATGACGGAGGGGACCTAGAACTTTACGTAGGATCCGAACCGCTACCCCACTAAGGAAGATCCAGAGAGAGAGAAGTACCTTGATAGTTGAAATCCAAAGTTCCTAGCCGAGACACGAACGCAGAACATTCACAGTAACAGCGGGCTCTCTATTACTAGCCTATAGCCTGGCGGGATCAATGGGATTATAAATTTGCTGTAACACTCAAGACACAAAAATTACAAATAAGTATTTCCTTCATTTATGAGATAGTAAAGTTTAGGATTTAACCTTTTCTTGACCTACGGCACTTCAATGACTTTATTCTCAGTAACGCCAGAAGATTTTATTCCGTATCAGAAAGAAAATGTGGTCATTAAAAACTTAAAATTTGGCGTAGAATGACTAATGTATAATAACGTATAGTGAGCATTTACAGCGAACATTTGTACGAGGGGAATCCATTAAAATTAATATTTTATGACGCAAATCGTAGGTTTTTATACCGCACATTTACTTATCGACATAATTACAAATTGCACTTAACATTTCATAAGCTAAGTAGTTTCTAAATTAATGAAGATAGATGGGTTATAAAATTATCAAAGTACGTAAAAAAATATAGAGTTAGTATATATTCTTGCGCTTTTCATTATACACCGGCGCTCATAAGTATTCGTACAGAGAAATATTTAAGTTATATTCGTTCTTATCTTTTGTACTATGCATAGAATAGTTATGAAAAACTTACCGTCCGTTTGGAAAATTTTAACAAATAAAAGCATTAGTTCAACTCCAACGTATAATGTAAAGTATCAAAGAATTTCAGGAAAAAAAATAAAAATTTAAAATGCAAAAGTTTTCGTACATTTATTTACAAAATTATTTAATACTTTGTGTTCACCTTTTTACTTCTTTGACTTCAGTGATTCGTTTTGAATATTTCTCTACAAAGTTTCGATATATCTCAGTAGAAATTTTAGCCCATTCTTCAAAAGAAAATTTGCATTTCATTCAGATTCGAAGGGTTTTTCTTGCGCACATTTTTTTTCAAATCAAACCATAAATTCTCGGTTAAATTGAGATCTGGGATTTGACTGTGCCACTCGAGAAGTTTTAAATTCTTTTGTTGAAGCTATTTCATGTTGCTCTTACTTTTATGTTTTGGATCGTTATCTTGTTGCAGTACCCAATTACGACATAAAAAACTCCAAACTGAAGGAATACATTTTCTTCTAAATTTTCTTGATATTTTTTTCGAATTCAAGATTCCATTGATTACAAAAAGCTTTCCTGGACCAGAAGCACTAAAGCATCCTCGAAGAAGCAAACTACCACCATGTTTAACCG